>CAKNWW010259331.1:0-12896 GCA_932074435.1 Andricus kollari | reverse complement strand
AGCCAGTTTTTTCGTTTCACATT
This sequence comes from Andricus kollari, assembly GCA_932074435.1. Lineage (NCBI taxonomy): Eukaryota > Metazoa > Arthropoda > Insecta > Hymenoptera > Cynipidae > Andricus > Andricus kollari. The sequence continues at coordinate 12,873 of CAKNWW010259331.1, read as the reverse complement.
CCTTTGATGTATCAGATCGAAATTTTCTTTTATTTGAGGCCAGCTTATTAATAAAAAAAATTAGTTCCTTCTTCGTGTCATTTTTCCAGCCATTTTCAAGCAACAGATAAATTTCATAAGTTAAAAGTTGTGAAATAATTTGTATTATACTACTACAAGTTATTAAAACAAGTTTGCACTGTTAAAGTAGAGTATGCAAATATACGTTGTGCCGTAATTTCGGTAATGGTTATAAATTTTTATTTTGAGTTCCCTTCTCTGCAGAAATACTTTTACTATCAACTGTACCTCAGAAAATTAATATTGAAACAAAACTCATAAAGTATACAATTCTTTGTTTGTAGTGTTTTTTATCATATAATTTGAAAACTTATTTGTCAAATATCGTTGACGTTCACATCAACCTATTCGGAAAATTCCTCAAGAGAATGAAACCGATTTGGATTGAAATTACAGGCTAGTCTGACAATTTTTTATTTAATTTTTTTGTCTGTGCTCTCCAAATTTGGTTGTCTTTCGCAAGTCGAAAATCTTATTTATATTATTTCCTGACTACTTGGGACGATAGCAACGGTTTTGTAAGAAAATTAACATTTTCAGAAAGAATCCTTTCCTTTTTGCTTACAGATACTTTATTACTGCTAAAATCGGTAAAACAGGTGTTGTAAATGTCTCTAGGAACCTTTTTTCATTGCAATAGCAAAATAAGAACTCGTCAAAATAGACGTTTGTAACTTCCAACTAATATGTAAACGTAAAAGTAATTGATAATTAATAGTTATTATAAAAGTTGTTTCCATTTATAATTTTATCAACTTACGTGTTCACTAGGCACTATAAATATTAGAGCGGTACAAAAAGCCCAAAAATGCGAGTAGGGGTTTTCTGAAGTTTTAGGATTCTCGAAACTTTCGCGTAACTCGAATCTTTCGGGTGTTTTTCATCCGAAAAAAATATATATTTAGTACTTTGCTTTCGAATAGCATATAATAAAAAAAAATCGATAATGCAAAAACTTTGGCTTTTTATTTAAAGAAAATTAAAAAAACATTTGATCGAGATTCGGGGTTTTTGAACACTCCTACTGAATGTGTCCTCAAAAACGATTTTATAAGCTTATTGTATTCTAAAGCTAAACTAAGAATCATAAAATTACCGTATATTCCTGAAGGCGATAATGCTCGTTGTAAACAGCATCCAATTTTTACATAAATGTCACGAAATAAACACTGTTGCAGCTATTCCTATTGAAAACCTTATGGAAGTCTGTATTTTTATGAAAATTGATAATCAGGTATACGTTGCACTGCCAATAAATGACAAAGAACTTGAATAAAATAATTTTTTTTATCTAGGTAAACCTAAAATAATACGCTATTTTTGGTGAACCTTATTAAATGAGTCTTAATTAAGCTCTGAATCATAAAAATACCAATAGGTACGAAAGTCGAAAGGGTAGATTTTATAAAAATTGTATTACAATTCCAAGGATAAAAATATTTCGGATGATTGTATTGTTTAATAGTGGAAAGGACGTCGCTTATATGTATACATAATTAGAACAATGGTTCATTTACCTCATATTGTTAGCACAACGATTCTCTAAAATTTTACAATATCTAGTAAAGTAAACTAGTTGATAAACAGACCTACTTTTCATTAGCAATGTTTTCTGATATATTATTTTTGAATAATTCTTTGTATTTGATGTTTTTTCATCAAATATGCATGTATATGACATTTCATATTATTAATAAAAACTTGAATTGGAAGACTGTAGCTTCTAAATCTTCAAAGTAGGGCCTGTAGCTTCAAATGGATTCAAAGTAGGCTCTAATGTTTCATTCTGTAGGAGTAAAAACCTTAAAGTAGGGGCTGTATGTTTAAATGCTTCAAAGTAGGGCCTAATAGATTTTATAAAAATTGTATTACAATTCCAACTGTAGCTTCTAAATCTTCAAAGTAGGGCCTGTAGCTTCAAATGGATTCAAAGTAGGCTCTAATGTTTCATTCTCTAGGAGTAAAAACCTTAAAGTAGGGGCTATAGGTTTAAATGCTTCAAAGTAGGTTCTAATAAGGAGCTGCGGCTTCAAAGTAGGGCCTAAATTTCGACTAGGTATGTGTAAGCTGTAAGAGAAGGGATACCTAAGCGAAGCCTGGAAAATTTGGAAGTTTCATTGGGCAAGCTGGAAAAGGGTTGGTTTTCCACCAATTCCAGACCGTCGCGTCGGCAGTTTGATTTTCGCGTAACTTCAGATATCTGTAAGAGAAATGGAAGTGTTTGTATTGCAGAAATTTGCTCGAAACCTGGGACCTACCCAGCGATTTAGTCGAGTAGATGTCTTGAAGATCAATTAGAATTTTTTCGAAAATTTGCTGTGAATTTTAGTGCAAGTGTCAATTTAATTGTTGACGACACTGTAACTTGAAAATGGTTAAGTGGACAAAAAAGTTTAAACAACAAAAAAGTTGTATCTGGGTCTAAACAGTGCATACAGAAGTATCGGTGGGAATTGCTGTTCCATACAGAGAGACCTAACAAAAATTTTTAAACTTTTGTTCTTAAAAACTTTGAACATGTTATTACTGGGTATTTCACTTTAAATTCTTTGAATTTAGCACTCTTGTCTGCAAATTCAAATTGAGCTACGCAAAACCCCCAATTATTCAGCGTCTTTTCAAGCCAATTCGAGTGTTGTAAATTTTCTTAATTCTGGGATCATCATTTTGAATTGGACAATTTTGACTTGAAGTTCGGATTCAGCGACTCAAAAAACCCCCTTACTGCACGTTTTCTCAAGTACATTTTTTGAATTTTCAGTCCGCCATTTTTGGTAAACCATTTTGAATTCGGCAATTTTTAGTTCTTATTCGGATTCAGTGACAAAAAAACGCCACTATGTTCAGTTTATCGACTAAAATTTAAACTGAACAAGTGTAAAAAAATGGAACAGTGTTGTCACACTTTAAATGTGTTTTTCTCGAAAACTTGATTTTAGGCACTAGACCCCTTTCCTCGAAGAAAATCACGTATAAGAAAAGGATTAAAAGGATTCTGACAAATTGATTTTCAGTTACAATTGCATGAAAATCAATTTCAGTTATCAGTACTTACTTCAAGTTTAAGTTACATTTGCAAGTAAAAAATGCTTCAATTTTCAAAAATTGTCCAACAATGAACTTCTAGTAAAGTTGTTTTAAATTTTACACCAATGATATTGTAAATTTTGGGCTAAATTATTCTTATGTATTTTAAATCTTCACAATTTTCTTGTTCGTATTTTCACCTAAGCCCTATTCCATGGAATATTATCTTCAAACTGGGCAAAGGAAAGAACGTTTTAAAGTGCTCAATATATCAGCTTCATATATTACATATATGATAGCTTGTTACTTTATGACATGGATATTCTGTTTTTATAAAGCATCAATTTCGTACTTCTTCAGAATATCCATTTTCCACATTAGCTATCTAGGAGATTTTTTTGGTAAGACTGTCAACTTTTTATTTCTTCTGTCGCCCATTTTTCATTTAAATCTTATGATTTCAAAAATTTTGAAAAAAATAAATGCGACTGTAAGTCATGCATTTTGTGGTGGGCCCTTTTTGGTATGAACTATTAATGCAAAAAAAAATGTCAATCAAGAATGTGTGACAGAAGATATTAAGCGATTTCAAACAAAAATTAGCGGACTTTTTGAATCTTCTACAAAGGCAACATTTTCACAATACGAGAAATTCCTGGTACAAAATTAGTTTTTTTTGTTCTATCCTAGTTTTCATTCCATACATGACAGTTGTTCCTAATGGAATCCTGCGGTGGTTGTTTAGCCTATTTTATAAAATTTTTTCTCCCACCCAGTTCGCCCACCAGGCCACCCATCTCACAGTCGTGAGACGTGGCCATAGGTGTGATTTACCGCGGTTCTACTGGGAGCCTGTATCATTTTCATAGATGGAAGTTGCTCCCAGTGGGACCCTACGGTGGTTGTTTAACCTTTTTAATTAATTATATATATACATAAATATATATATATTTACATATATATATATATATATATATGTGAAAAGAGAAGTATTGTTGCGAATGGCTTATGCTTGCTAGTCTAATATAAAAACCAATATCTTGGTACTATATGTAGATCGATCGCTCGAGGTAATAAGCAGTATGCTTAGATGGGTACTGATGGGTATTTATAATCGCCGGGAGAACGCGTCAGGGTGACATCGAAGCGTTATCTGATTGGCCAAGGTGGTTAAGTTGAATCGAGGCTAAAAGCAGATGCCAAATGTAGACTCTTTATAGAAAGGTGCTCCTGGCAATCAACTACATTCTCTATAAGGACGCAAGCTGCTGTAAATACGCTAGGCAGTAATTAGTACAATCGTTTCCTCGTTGATTGCTATCAAAGTGGCGAAAACTTGAAATCGCTGTATAATCATATGTGATCTTAAGTACTATATGACGATTGCAAATATCAAAAATGCTAGAGAAATCATATATTATGAGAAATATATATAAATTTTTCTTATTCAATTTTTAAATACAAAATCTTAATTCTATCGAAAAAAACAATTAATTTGATTTAACTGTATTGACATATTTTCTCATTATTGGAAAGTTTTCAGTATTATGAACGAAACGTATATGAATGTCTTATTAGCTTAGAGTCAAGTATGACATATATAGCATGACGAATTTGAAGATGAAATTACGAGCGGAAGTGGAAATCGGAAGAATATTATTATTAAACTCAGAGTTCAACTATAATGAAATGATGAATGACGTATCTTTTTATAGTGTAGGTATCTGAGTGTCAAATTGGTAACAATGATCTATTGCCACCGTGAAGAATGCGATTGCATCTATCTAGGGCCGTTAATTAGTCTGTCGCCGCACAGTTTGACGTTTCCATCGGTTCCGATAGCTATTAAGCGGTGATTGCTCCGGAGTCGCTGTGAATTCTGTGATTTTTTAAAACATCTAAGCACTGTCACATCTTAGCCAGGAACACAACAATGGTACGATTTATTAAACTTACCGTCCTGATTTAAACAAAAGACTGTTCATTCCAACAACGTCATATTACATTCAGATGTCCTTTTTGATTTTCTATTTTTTCTATAAAAATTTAATTACGTATCATGAAATCGAAAATTAAATGAAGATTCGCGTTACCAAATCATGTCAGTCCATGATACACGACTGCATACAAGGAGCCCTTTCATTGAATAATTGTACAATACTATCTTTTTCAATTTTGAAAGAAATTTGTTTATCGTCTCAGGCAGGAAAAAAAAGACACATACATCTAGTTTCGAATCAAATTATGAATCATCTGTTTAAAACTCTATCATCTACAAATGAATTTCTAATTTTTCGGTTTCAACTATTACAACTTTAAATACAATAGAAAATACAAGTCAGAAATTCAAAAATGATCAAGACGTAACTAATAAAAGAAGTAACAATCGATAATATTATAAATATAAAATTTATTATTTATATATAATTATTTTCATTAAATTGAAGTAAATGTGTCAGCTACAATTAGATATAGCTATTTCTATAAACAGTTTCAATTTTAATATAAACTAAGTCGCCAAAGGAGTTATGACATTTTAAATATAAATAAAAAAAAACGTTTGAATTTTTTGTGAACACATTAACAATGCATTTTTTGCATTTTATTCTTATATACCTTTATATTTTCGATTCCATATTTACTTCATAAACATTTTGTTTTTAAATTGTATGTATAAGTTTTAAGGGATTTTTTTCAAGTTCGATTCTACAATATGAAATCCTTTCACTGACGAGAAATAAAACGTATAGACATGCGTTTGAACATCTATAAATACTCCTTAAAAAAACGTATTATTAAATGATTCGTACGCAGACCAAAATTCATAAGATTATTTTATCATTATTTCTCAATTTTATTTTGTCAATTTATATCTTGGGAAATGTCACTGGCCAGAACTTTTAGCAATATGATCAGAACTACGCCAAGATTTTTTTAACTATTGTTTGCATAACTCTTAGCTTTTTGAAGTACATACTATCGATTGATTTAATTTAGTTATTTCTTCAGTGTCTCAATTTAATTTGACTTTGCCAGGACTAAATATAACTTAAATACACTGTTAAAAATGTTTGGGATTCTGCAATACTTCTGCAATAAAAGCGTAATGTAAAATTGCGTAATTTAAAATATCATGTATTGTTACGTTAGACATTACGTCTCGGAAATAAACTTCCAATACATTTAATGGAAAGTTCGAACGAAATTTGTTTACAGTGTGGAAATTAATTTTTACTTGGCTTACCTTTATTTTATGACATTTCTAAACTATAATACTTGGGCATTTGCCGTTTGTCTTTTGCAAGTAAGTGCGTTGTGTTGTCAATGTTTTATTCATTAACAATTCAAAAATATTTACGATCCATTTCTTCAGATTCGTTTTTCTAAATAAAATGGATATCTCGGAGATACTAGAAAATTCTTATATAAAAAAAATATATATGTATATTGTATGTTTCGACAACAACGCAAAATAGTAAGTGTTACGAATAGAAACATTAGGATAGAGCCGTAATTGTCTTATGCTCCACGCTGGACGCGCTGACGCGGGTTCGATTCCCCAAGCAGGGAGCAAGGCCGGATGCGTTTGCAGAAATCTTCGTTTCCGGCGCGTAGTATACTACACCACAGATGCCTTACAGTTTATAATTAACCGTATAGTACAGAAGCTAATGACCGTGGCAGTTGATACGACTGTAAACATTCAATTAATAGTAAAAAAATTGGGATAGAGGCATTTTGATATATTGAATTTTGACATTGGATTTGATGAAATTTATAAAACCATTACTGAGATTTTAATGAAACTTGAAGTTATTTAGTGAAGGTAAATCCCAATTTGACCATCGGTCAAATTGGGTGAACAAAGTTCAGGTTCTTTACGTGATGCTCATAAAAAAACGTATAGTGGGTCAATTTCACCGAAATGCTTATTCCATTGATTTTGTGCGGGGCCTTTCCAATTAATTTTTCTCAATTGACCCCTTTTTATTCATTTTTTAGTTTGAATATAAAAATTATCTATAGTTTCCTCTGCGTGAAAAATTCAAAGACACATTTGAAGCCCGAAATTATTGCCATATTTACCTATTGGTACCTATTACATGGTTTCTGATCTCGCGAATTACGAATTCAATATCAAAAACCCAAATGTAAAATTGGCAGATCCAATATCAGGACCGAATACTATTAATTAATGCAATTTTAATTTTTTTAAATTAATTGTATGAAATGACGTAGAAAACGTATTCGTTTTTTTATCTCAAAATAAGATGGTTTTTCTTCATACAAACAATTTTTTTTCTAGGTGGTGACCGTTTATTTTAGAGGTCAATGATTGCGAACTTTATGAAAAATGAAGTTTGTCAAAATGTTGTGAATGTGCCCAAATGTATTTTATAAATAGAACGATAATTTCACAAAGTATATAAGAAATTGAACGAATCTTAAGATTTTGAGTACAGACTGTGAATAGAGGGAAAATCATTGTAAAAATCTTAAACATACTATCTTCAATACGTTATATAGTAACAGTAATTAAATCATATTTATTCTTCCAGGAAAATCTCAGCAAAGATCTAATTGCACGTAAGTTTTTTAATGCAAAACACTATCATATCCTTGTAGAGTAAATTACTTTATACATTTAAATAATTTAAAATTAAAATTTATAATTAAATTACTCTAAAAAATTGTGCTGGAAACGGTTCATACTTGAAATAATATATTGACCTCAGTAATGTTACATTATCTATGGAATTATAATTATATTGATGAGTCTATCAGTTAGAAAATAGACACACGTGAATTTGCAAAAAAAATGATTCCTTTATAATAATTGAGCATTATTTTTTTTATTTTCGCAAGGAAATTTGAAAGAAGAAGTTGGAATTTAGTAAGCTTTCTTTTGACTTTTCTCTGTATGCTGTTAATTTACAGAACTTCGAATGGGATTTAATGCCTTCGACCTCGAAAAGAAAGGTGCAATCAGAACTGATCAGATCACTGTAATCTTCAGTATGATGGGAAAAACAATTAGCAGTGAAATTTTGAATGAAGCTATTGCCGAAGCGGATCCATTCAGTAAGATCTACTTCTTTTAATGTTTATACTAAGAAAAAATATCTTCAATCAAAGAACATTTACTTGATTCAAAGAAATAAACGTGCTGAATACGTCCTATTAAAAATTTCTTCCATGGAAAGAAATAGCTTTATCTAAACCATAAGTATGAAATTATTGCTGCAAATGCAATATTTATTTCAATCAGTGAAATACTACTTAAGAAACGAATGTTTTTCTTTATGTTTAAATATGAGGTAGTTGATAGTCATATTGTGATTTAAAATCAAGAAAATATTTGTCTCAAACAATTTAAAGTCCATCGGCTGAAGTTAAAGTTTTTCTTAATTGGAAGATGTGATTCCTTGGTTAAAAGAAGCGTACCCTAAATTTGACCAAATATTTTTTGAAAAAATGAGTTTTTAATAGAAGTAAATATTTCTGTGATCCTAAGATTTGATACATCGTTCAGAATATGCATGTAGCAAAATTCACAAAATATTAATTTACTCAAAGAGCCAAGTCTTTGATTGAACGTAAAGAAAGAATTATTTTAAAAAACTTAATTTATGGAAATGAACGAAGTTTAAATCCAAACAAATACTCCTCTGACCTATAAAAAGACCATCGTTGTTCAAAAAATTCAAATAGTTGAAATAAAAAAAATTAAATTCAGCATTTGTTCCGAAATTTAATCTAATACTAATAATTAAAACAAGTTTATATTATTTTGAAACTAATATTTATTTTTATTTGCACGATTCAAACCAAAATTCTCAAAATATTTTCAGCACAGTCAGTGCTGATGCTGAGAATAGAGAAAGCATAGTAGCATGAGTAGACATACCTAGAGCATCACATCTTTCTATTATAACTATGGTAAAAATTTGTAAACATTTAATTCAAATTAATGTTAGTTGCTCTAAAATAAATTTATAATTGAAACAAATATGCCCAAATATTAAATTTAAAAAATACAAATTTCAACGAAATGCAAATATGTTTATTTCAAAAAAAGTATTTCCTTTGTACAAACAAAAAATTGTTCCTACTAATTAATTGCAGATTATTTATTCAAACAACGGTTGTTTCCAATGAAATAGATCAATTGAGTATGGCTTGATTTGGAGGGTTAAATGCTTTGGTGGGTGACACAGAAGTGTATACCCTAGGCAAGCGATAAGAGGGAGAGAGGTCGGACGCTTACTTCTCTCCACTTCTCTCGCCATCTCATGCCTACAACTTAGCTACGCTTCACCCGATGTATATTAATTCATCTCCCTCTTATAGCTCTATCTGCGCTTCGTCGATATATTATGAAATAATATATGCGACATATTTATAATAGAGACAGTGGTTCATCTTCTCTCCTGCTAAAAGCATAGTTTCACATTTTTGAAATCATTTTAAATCTTCGTGAACTCTTTTGGATTGTAAAATATTTTGAAATCTTTCAAACCTTTGTAAAATCTTCGAAATCTACGTAAACTTGTTGAAATCTTCAACATTGTTGTAAATGTATGTAATAGTTTAGTTTAAGTTTACGTTTGCTTGCAATCTTTTAAAATAATTGTGAAATATTTTGAAATCTTTTAATCTTTGAAGATTTAACGAAGATTGTTTTATTCTCTGACTTGTGTAAGATTTAAGTTTAATTTAACCTTTGTCGAAGATATTTACACATAACTCTGTCTTGGATCGTAGTTTAGGACGTATGTGTCGTTTTTTTAAAATGTATATACATATTTACTTGCAATCATCGTGTCAACTCTTAGAAACGGATAAATATTTTTTCGAATTCGATGAATAATTATTTATGTGGAAAAATATTTCTCTTACTTAAAGAAACCTAGTATAACTGATCCACGCATGGATTAATTACTTAATTCAAATACGTATTGATCACCTTAGAAAAGTGATTGAATTACAATCATGGAATATTTCTCACTGTGTGAAAAACAGATTCAGAGAAACTTGGTTCTGAACCCTCAGGAAATCATGTCTTTGAGTTAATAATTCTCACGTTTACTGCAAAGAAAGATTTATTTGTATGAAAGAAATATTACTAAAGACATGATTTCTTTGAGTCAAGGCATGACTTTTTTGCCTGTTAACAATATTTATTCAACTGAAGTTTTAAAATCCTTGGTACAAAGAAAATAAACTACAGAAATACATGCCCATGGGTCCAGTATTTTTTCAGTGTATGTATTCCTACCATATGTAGAAAGTGCCTAAATTGACTTGGTGCACTCAGAGTTTTCGATTTATTTGAAGTATACACAATTTGTGCCCATGGTTATAAGCAAGTACTGTTAAATGTAAATGTATCCTGCACTAAAATTAGTACAAAATTAAACCAGTGTATCGTAGTAAAAAGTAGAAATAATCAGGAATTGAAGAGAACTCTACTTTTTTTTTTAATACTAATATTAACACTATAAGCGCTTGATAAAATATATTTGTATCGAATAAAGCAAACAAATAATAATCATAAGAAAAAAAGCTACATTTTATTTTTAAACTGCTTATTACTGACTATATGACTATAGAAGCCGTTCAAGTATTACGTCAAACGCCTAGGAGTGGAGGGTGTCAGCTGTAGTGTGACGCCCACGTTAAAGTTACATACATTTACTATAGAAAACGCATGACGGAGGGTAAAAGTTATCGGGAAAAAGCATGACGTAAAACTTGAACGGCCCCTATATAATACTAATAAATAATAATAATTATATATATATATAATAACGGTGGTGATGGTGAGCTGCGAGATGATCAGGCAGATCTCACCAATCAAACAGCTGGCCAGCAAGAACATCTGCGACAAACGGTAAGCAGTGGAACATCAACTGTGCCTGGTGAGGATGCTCTGGCTAGCGTTAGCTATTTGCAGCCAACCACCTTAACAGAAATACCGTGGGAGAGCATCAAGTGGGATACCACAATGAATGAAGAATTGGTGCGTCTCTATTATGAAAGTGCGAAGTTTGAAACACCACGCGAAAAAGGATACAATTTTAGAACGAAATTTGCAGCAAAGTATCCTCAAATAGAGAAAGTTGCGAGATCTTATCGCTAAGGTGCAGGACATCAGGACTAATCTACACATCTCAGAAGATTGAGCAATGGAGATTAAAAAACAGGTCAATTTGGCGTGAAAAAACGACGTCAATGAACATCAGTTAGAGGAAGCCGCGCAACACAAACAAGCAGCGGCAATTGATCTTCTTCCTTGACCTGGTGATGATCCAGCGCCACCACATCCTCCAGAGGTAGATGGCCCAACACAACCAGAGCCAGAAGCAGAGGTTCAACAACCAAGAAGGCGATTAAAGTGGGCATACCATATGAACAGATATATAATGCGCTGTTATTTTTTGGCAAAGAAAAGCGGGCAGAGTGTAAGAAGAGAACATCATCGACTCTTCTTACTTAAGTACTCAGAACTAGCCACAAGAATAAAATAGCAGAATCTAGCAGATCAAAAACGCTCAATATCTGTAAATAAATTGCTTTCGGCTGTTGAAATAGCTGCCCTCGAAATGGAAGTGGAACAGCAGCTTCCTATTGATGAACTTCCCTTGGAAAATGTGGACAATGAAGAACTGATTGAAGCTGAAGGCATATGTGCTATAAGGGATCATGAATATCAAGTACCGGATCCACTAGAACTACATTCGGACATTAACAACGATGATCAGACCAGCGAAATCGCAGAAAACCTACAGCACCTTCAAAGGAATTTTGTTCATGCTTTACTAGAGTTCAGACATGTAGAACCAACACAAAGGCATTACCTGCCCAAGATGAACATCACAAATGATCTGCGTGCACTAATAGAACACCTGAACAGCAAGGTGTTACCTATGCATTTGAACGCAACATAAACTGCGTTAGAGGTGCAAACTCTTGTATACTGTGCAGCTGTGGCAACCGTTAGAACGTTGGGCCATAGAACTAGTCCTACAAATGCAGTCTTTGCTCCACGAAGGGAGCGAGATCCACCATGGAAGATCAGGATGGATATGGATGTCAGCAAAGTAAGGTGCAAATTGGGTCGACTTACTCAATATAAAAAAGGAAATAGAACCAGAAAGCTGATACACCATATTACTAAAATCATCCACCCTCGTTACATCGAGACTTTAACACCAGCAATATTGGATGAGATTATAGACGCCCAACGGCAGAGTCTTGATGTTCTTACTGCTAGAATGCGTCGGTACAAGAAAAGTAGTGCAAGAAGGCAACAAAATCGAACCTTTCAGGCGGGTGAAAGAAGGTTCTACCGTGAGCTGAGTGTAAAACAGAACAACCAGCAAGACACCAACGTGCCTCAATTGGAAGTAATGACTAACTATTGGTCGGGTGTTTGGGGGAAAAAGAACAGAAGCAATTTCAACTCTGCGTGGTTCCAACTAGAGAAGTCAAGAGCTAGCAATAACCCTGAAATGGAGCTGACTAACATCACAGCTTTAGATGTTTCAACGGTTTTGAAAAGAACAAGCAACTGGAAAGCTCCAGGTCCGGACATGGTGCACAACTTCTGGTACAAGTACCTGACTAGTGTGCATCCTGCGTTGGCACGTTGTTTTCAGAAGATCATCGAACAACCAGATCTGATGTCAGGCTTTATGCTCCAGGGTACTACGTATATGTTGCCTAAAATACCAGATGCTCAAAATCCATCTGATTTTCGACCGATAGTCTGTCTTCCAACAA
>CAKNWW010259326.1:0-11330 GCA_932074435.1 Andricus kollari | reverse complement strand
AAAAAAAAAAAAAATAATTCTAATAGAGATTACGTCACCTCATTCTTTACATTTCATAGCATTTTGTAACACATTTCGTAGAATAGTTCAATGCAATGTAAAACCAAGTAGATTTTAACTTTTATTAAACTACCCATCGTATCCTCTACTATAGGACTAGTTCTATAAAATTTAATGAAATTTTTTTTCCGTGTATACCGTCAAGTAGACGTTGATCGCCGTATTCGGAATACGAAAAAAATATAACATCAGTGAAAGAAGAACAAGAAAAGAAAACAGTGTGAAGGAAATTTCTGCACGAAAGAATCGGGATACTGTTGGTTCTCGCGCTTCGCGCTCGATAATATATTTATCTCGCGCTTCGCGCTCGATGATGTATTTACCTCGCGCTACGCGCTCGTTCATTGTATTTCCACACATTTGTGCAGAGACCTTTTCAAATTAAAGGTCACAGCATCGACAACTGTAATTTGGTGATTGTGAATTCTCTTTTGTTAAAGCTCCTTCGGCTTTAACGAACACATTCTCATCACGTATCTCGTGCTTCGCACTCGATTTAGTCCACAGTGCGAACCTTTCTACATTATCTTCAACACTTTGATATCAAATTCCTGGGATTCCTTATTCATATGTTGCAATATAAAGTACAAATTTTATTTATAATGAATACTTCAATATTTTTTTCTTATTTTGCATTAAATTTTATTCTTAACTACCTTGAACAATGTATCATTTCAATAAATTTACATTATTACAATTCATAATATGCATTGGTATTGAAACATACGTATTTTCATTGTCTTGTTTTTATAATTGAGAAAAGTGCTCATACTATACAAAAAAAAATTGTTATTAAACCAAACCAAAAATACGCATCCTAGCGTAAACTGGTTCAAAGAAAATGTTTAGAAGAAAAGTTTATAAAAAATTTGTAGATCATTTTTGGTTGAACAACTTTTGTATATTAATTTTTTTTTCGTCTTCTGTACGGGTTTTCCAAAGATTTAATTTTTTATTTTTAATGCGCTTTTTTACGATTAAAACGAAAACTACGCTTCTTTTAAAAAATTATTTATGACAAATTTTTATAGCTCTTTTTTGTTTGAGCAACTTTTGTCTATTTTTTTTTTTCATAGCTTGTGTCGTTTGTCCAAAAATTTAATTCTTTCATTTTTCGTTTTATTTTCTAAGATTAAAACAAAAACTGCACATTCTATCTAAAAGTGATTGCTGATAAATTCGTAGATCTTTTTTGAATGCATAATTTTTTTCTATTTATCTTATTACGGACCTTGCGTCGTTTTTCCAAAGATTTAATTTTTCTACTTTTAATGCTATTTTTTACGAATAAAACAAGAATTACGCATCCTATCAAAAAGTGATCAATAACAAATTTATAGATCTTTTTTATATGCACAATTTTTTTTCTGTTACCATTTTCCATATCTTGCATAGTTTGACCGCAAAATTAAATTTTTTATTTTTCATTATTTTTTTGTGCCATCAAAATTAAAATTTTTGATTTTTCATAAAATTCAAAAAGTTGTTATTACAATATTGTATGGTGTTCAAAAAGCAACGATTTTCACCTCTTAACTTTTTTTCATATCGTACGTTTTTTGGCTTAAAATGTTAATTTTCATTTGTTTCTTGGAATTTTGTAAATGCTATAACTTCGGTAATTTTCTTTCTATCAAAAAAAGTCATTAGAATATTTTGTTCGCCTTTTTGAGTACTATTATTATCCGTTCATAGAATTTTTAAATATTGAAAAAAAAGTGTTCTTAAAAATTTTCAAAATGTACTCACATTTTGAATTTGTATCTAAAATGGCTGGCTAACGAACTTGACCTTCATTTTAGGACACTTAAGGAGTATACCAAAGCCCAATCCAATCTGACAATTCTTTCGAAAGTTATCGTGCTAACAAACTAAAAATCTACATACCCACATACCCACATACATACAGACATACAGCCATACAGACATACAGAAACATTCGCCAAAACCTGTTTTTTGGATTCAGAAGGTCTCAAAACGTGGACATTTGACAAAAACGGGGGGTCATTTTTTACACAAATCTAATACCTTCTCTGATGAGAATGTAACAAGTGATATTAAAAGTTTCGGCAAGGGAAAAATTAAGAGACTCCCCTATATTAGAATTTTTAGATTTGATTTCTACCAAATTAACCTTAAAAGCACGGCAACTACTATCGTCGCGTTACACTACTTACAATGATTTTTAAAAAGTCGTCAAGCGCAGATTTCGTACCACTAAAACAGAAGCCTTTTGTTCAAGTGAAATCAGTCGAGTGTTTTAGTATGAGAACGAAATAATAATTGACTATGCAAGTAAGGTACAAGCAATCTTGTTACAATATAGTATACTGAGGCAGTTAAAGAGAGTAATCCTCCAGATCCGACTGAGAACATTTCTCCAAATGCAAAAGTCCTGACAGAAAATTTTAAAAAATATGCATTAAAACCATTTTTAAATGGTATTTTGAGAAACATTCGAATTCAGGTAATAACCGGCGAACCATAAACTCTGAAAGACGCGATCGACATAGTAATTTAGGTAGAACAGGACGAAATTGATCTCCAATATAGGGACTGACTCCGAAGCGGCAATAGCACTTCAGGTAGTACAGAGAACATAAAATCAGTTGTAAAAGTTCATTGCTCTAACCCGGTTAGCACAGTTTTTGATAACACTCAAAATAAGTCAAACAAATTTAATCAAAACAAAAGTAATAAAATCAGAAGTAATTCCCGCGATAGTCAAAATTCACGAGGAAGTCAAGGAAACTCATCTAGAAATAATCATTCAACATTTTGTAACCTTTGCGAGAGCAATACCCATGATCTCAGCGCATGTTGAACATTTAAAAGAATAAAGGAAAATCGGCAAAACAATAGGGGGAGAAATAGATATAGAAATCAATCAAATTCCCCAAATCGATACGACTTGAACAACCGTAGTCCAGATAGAGAACGCTTTTAACCAAGAGAAAACCGATAAGACGGTTGGTAAATCAAAACAGCAATCAACTACAAAATTTTAAAAATTACTACCCACATCAACATAACACTCAAGACTCAAGTAATGATTCGAGATACCCTCCGAAGACTTATCAACAAAATCACCGAACACGTTACCGGACAGAATCTCGACCAAATTGTCAACCAAATTTTCAAGCAAATTATCTACCAAATTTTCAACCAAATTATCATCCAAATTTTCAAAAAAATGTTCAACTTAATTTTCAGCCGAATTTCCAACAAAGTGAATAAAATCTTGAAAAAACCCACCAATTGCACTAAAAACCAAATTAGAACCCAAATTATCCGATTAGAAATGAGAATAACTACTACCATAAGGTTAATGACTCTCACGCGTGTAGTTCCTCTCAACACAATCCTTTTGATCATGGCGTATATAAGGAACACAAATCCTCCACAGATTCACAACATTTAAACACACAAGCGACTCGCCAGATGAGCGCGCTGGTGAGTGGCGAAACAATGTTAAGACGTGCCACGGCGAAACTGAACTTAGAAAACGAGCAGTAATACAACTAAGTACTCAGGCTAATGCTCCCACAATATTATTAAAGAGCGAACAATTCTTCTCAGAAAATTTAGAATTTATTTTCGATACGGGAGCTGAAATAAACGTCATAAAACGACAAGCATTACCGGAATGGATTGTTATTAAAGAACTACTCCGATTCGAAATAAATGGCGTAACTCTAGGTGTGGTTTTTTTAGAAGGTCAAATAATTATCAAATGCAACGACCTTGATATTGAATTTCAAGTGGTTCCCAATTTATTTCCGAACAAAGAAATGGGAATTTTAGGTAATCCCTTTTTCTGGCAACAGCGAGTGAAAATTTGTTACGAATCCCAATGTTTGAAATTGCGTCATCAAACTTTTCCATTTCATAGCGAAGAGTATTTTACATTACCACCACAACTAACAGACTTTTCAGATTGCAAATTCTAGAAGCACTTTCGCCTATAGAACATTTAGATAAAGGCAACCCCATAGACTCAAGGAGGAACTTCGCAAGCAAATTAAATAACTACATGACGATGAAATTATTTGGTCATCCTCTTCCCCTTACAGCTCACCAATACTAATAATTCCGAAGAAACCAGATCCAAGGGCTAACAGGCGTTGGAGATTGGTAGTAGAATTTAGAGCCCCAAATGAAAAAAGAGCAGGCGATGCGTAACCACTGCCAAATATACTTCATATACTTGACCAGTTGGGGGAAGCCAATTATTTTTCAGTACTCGACCTGGCTATGGGATTTGATCAAATTCCAATGGAGGCATAAAACAGCCTTTCCGAGTCCTTTTGGTCATTGTGAATACAACCGCATGCCATTTGGCTTAAAGGCAGGTCCTGCCACTTTTCAACGCTTGATGGATGTTGTTTTAGCTGGTCTTCAAGGTATATAAATGTTCGTATACATGGACATTATAATCTATGCTAAAAGCTTGGAAGAGCATGACAATAAATTTCATCGGCTTATGAGTCGTCTGCAAAGCGCAAACTTGAAATTGCAACCGGAAAACTGTTTTTTCCTAAAAATAAAGGTATCATATTTGGGACGCATCATCACTAAACACAAATTCGTCCAAATCCCGATAAAATTAACGCAGTAAAAAACTTTACAGTACCAAAGACGATGAAAAACGTTCGCCAATTTTTGGGACTGCCGGTTATTACCGCAGATTTATAAAAAACTTTTCAAACTTTTTAACAGCCTGGGGAGTTGAGCATTATCGTGCTCATTTATATGGGCGAAATTTCATCATTATCACAGATCACAAACCTTTAAAATACATAAAAACAATCAACCATAACGCAACCAGACTCGAAAAATGGAGGTTTAAGCTCGATGATTACGAATATCAAAATAAATAGAAGCCAAGGCGAAAAAAATTAATTGCCGAGGAACAGACTGAATTACCAGTGAAAAGAAAAAGAGATAGACCAAGAAAGTTTCAAAACCAAGAAAAGACAGGAATACAAATCAAACGGAAAAGAGGACGTCCTCGAAAGAGTCTAATACAATCAGAATCCGAAGAAATAAGCCGTAAAGGGAAGGCCCCAAGTAGAAATATTACCAGAGAAACATTGGTTTTAGAAGAATCTTCTATGGAATGGAAAAACATCTCAGAAACAGAAATCACCCTGATTTCATCAGCGGACGAAGAATAGGATGATAATCCTTTAGCAACTCCTCCAAGAATAGATTTATTCGGAGACATCCCAAACAACAACCGTTAGGTACAAATCGAAGTCTCGGAAGAAAAAGAAGAAGGAAAAGAGGAAGAAAAAGAAGAAGAAGCAGGGATGGAAAAAGAAGAAGTAGAAATATAGAAGGAAATACACAGAGGTAGAAACACGAAACAAAAACCATTGCACATTGTTGAAGATGCGGTGAAAGATCCTCGTCATGGTCGACCAGGGAAATCAAAAAATTTAGACCAAGGAGTACAGGGCGATGCGGAATCATTCATAACAACGGCGAATCAATCGGGAAAACGTCACAAAGAGATATTATATGTGGAATTCATCGAGAAATCAACTAGAGAATCAAGCATAGAATTAACTAAAAAACAAACGGAAATAAATTCATTCTAATCCTACAGGATAATTTTTCGCGGTACTGCATAGCGGCGGCACTCACATACGTATCAGCTAAAGGAATCGCTAGAGAAATGTTTGTAAGCCTGATTCGCAAATTTGGTACACCTCGAGCCTTTTTAACTGATCAAGCGAAAAATTTTACAAGTAAACTAATGAAGGAATTTCTAAAGGTTTTTTGAATTGAACAAATCATATCCACTACATATCACCCACAATCAAATGCAGCATTAGAACGCAGCCACCATGTTCTAACAGACTACACAAAACTCAATGCGTACGGAAGAATTGCCAATTCGGACAACATATTACCAATCGCCATGTTCGCTTATAATACGAGCGTACATGAGGCAACGAAATTTACTCCACATAAATTGATTTTTGTCATTCGTGCGTATCTTCCATCAGGCATCATCGGACGGGAAAAAGTTAGAACGTACACTGATTACACAGATGAACTATGTAACAAACTTTTCGATAACAGAGTAGTAGCTGCATTGAATCAAAACAAAGCCAAACGCAAAAGTAAAGAAATTCACGACAGAAAATCACGACCAAGAACATTTTTTGTAGGTCAAAAGGTTCGTTTACAAAAAGAATTTAAAAGTGGCAAATTCGATGACGAAAACGTAGGACCTTACGAAATCATACCAATAAAAAACAAAAATAATGTCAGAATACGTATTAACCCTTCATTAATTCAGGATGTCCATACAGATAAAATAAAACCCGTCTATCTTACAGAGTAGAAAGAATAATAACACCACATGACACTGTCGAGATATTGGAGTTACCGCAGAGTTCGGGATTATTCTGGGGATACATGGAAGAACTCAAAACATATGATACATTTGGAAAATGATATCATACGTCGATCTTAAACAATGGAGATTGCAACAAGACATCGTCATCACAAACTTCAACATCCTACGGAGATTTTGCAACCAATTAGGACAAAAATGTTTCAATATGGACGAAGTCCAAGCCCTGAGCACACGAATAAGCAAGTTAAGTGAATTTGAGGAGCAACTCAACGAATTATTGTCAAGTAGTCCCAACAATAGTCGCAGGAAACGGGCACCATTAGGGGTTTCAGGAACAGTAGTTAAAGTTCTATTTGGAAATTTAAATGAAAATGATGCAATTCATTATAACAAAAAAATAGAGGAAATTCCAAATAACACGGCGCAAATGGCGGTTCTTTTAAAAAATTTTACACACGTTGTAAAATTGGAATTCAATCAAAATAAAATAAAATGCACCTTAATGGCCAAGAAGGTAAAAGAATTCGCTCAGCATATGGAAAACCAATTGAAAGACATAAATAATAAAATACAAGATCTGCAACTATCTCAGGAATTATAAATCCATATCGCAACATTAGATACGCACTTGTCGGGATTGGAATTGGAAACCATGATGCTAATAGACGCAATTTTATTTGCCCGACAAGGCGAAATTCATTCACAATTTTATCCACAATGCAAATACTTAAATGCGTCAAAGAAATTAAAAAAAAACTATTCTCGAGTTACCCATTCCCATAATGTCCCTTAAGACGTACAATTTGGTTGAACTTTCCGACATAACAATTTTTTGTTTAAATTCAAAAATAATATTCATATTACAATTTCCACTTTTAAATCTGGAAATATATGGCCTGTGCAAGTATACGCCTATACCTGTGAGCCAAGTGTCAATAATGTAACTAGAATTTTTGCATACATGGTTCCTGAATTCAAATATTCGGCTATATCAAAAGATAAATTAAAACACATCAGTCTATCAGAGGATAATTTAGCTAAATGAAAACTATTTCAAAATAAAGATATTTGTGAAAATGCGTATCCTGTCGAAAAAACGAATAGCGCGAGTAAATGTGAAATTCAGTTAATAACCAAACCTACTTTTTAAATTTTAAAGATTGTGATATAAGATTCAAACAACTAAAAGACCCGTCTTGTCTTAAACTTGAGCCAACTAACTCGTGGATGTATTCGCTACCTTGTGAAGAAGTAATGCATGTAACTTTTAAACAACAAGCAATGACTTCTTACATATTAAATAACACAGGTATAATCTCGATTAAACCAAGTTACGTGGCGAATACCGAAACTATAACTTCGACAGAAACACAAACAATAATTTCCAAATGCAATATTATCTTTCAAGTTCCAAAATTAAAAACTATGAACGCTTTGCATCTAACTAAATTATACGACAAGATAGAACAAGATAAAAATTTAGCAGAGGTGTTTCAAGATTTACAAAACCAACCAGAATTTATAGATAATGGTCGAAAGCTTAACACTTACCTAACAAATAAAGGTATACAATTTCATAGATAAGCAGAAAAGGCTACAGAAATAGAAAAAAAGAGATACAGTAAGACGAATAACTCCAATTGAAACAGGCGTAACATATACTGGGGGATTAACAATATTTGGTACATTGTTTTGGTTTTCAGCGCGGCGATACGCGCTTAGTAGGATGTTTTCTTCTTACTGTTCCAGGAAAAGCATACGGTTCTGTAAAAGAAAACGAAATAAAGGGATCCAAGCAGAGCGAAAATCAGCTGAATGTGTGGAACCTTATGAGTAAAAATCTGACAACTGCGCGGGCACATACTCATCGCATACTGCGCGCGCGGCTCGCAAGTTTGAGCGCGTCCAGGCCGCGCGCCTGTCTGATCTTGCACTAAGCGAGATATTATAATTATATTATAATTAATTTGTTTTGTTTGGACCTCGTGCTTCACGCTTGGTTATATATTCTTTGCAGAACTCTTGGTCGAACTGCTATCAGAAGGTCATACTTGTCGGACCGTTTCCTCCTGAGAAACTTCAGTTGGAGGAATAATCCTCTCATTCCGAAACTAGAGTTAAATGTTGAAAAATGTAATCGGGACGAGGGTTGGCTTAGTAGGGGTAGGAAAAGAAGCAAGTTTAAAATTAGGGCTGAGAAGTCTGCTCTGATCTCTTCCTTAAACTCGATTTTAGTGTTATTGAAAGGTTGCAACAGATCTCTGAGACCTGCTTACTTCGATGATGACTGGGAAGACTTCTTCCCAGGATTGTAATCGACTGTGCCTCAGGAGGTTTAATGAAGGCATCTGCTGATCCGCAAGATACGTTTAGCAAGCTTGTCTCTGCCTCCTATCCTAACGCAAGAAGGATATTTACTGACGGATCGGTAGATCCCTCTAACGGCCAATTTGGCTCTCCTTTCTGTGTTCCTGAGATAGATTACAACTTTGGGCTTCCCTCGCAAGAGGGCTTCTCTGTTCAGTCAGCGGAGATTATTAAGATTTTTTCCACCTTGAAGTATATTTTAAAAATCAATATTCCTTGCTCTATCATCTGCTCGGATTATACGTCGGCGATTAATTGTATTGAGAACTGCTGCCCGTAAGATTGGGCATCTTCTTTCCCGGGCGTTCCCGCAGGATTCGATGGTGAGTTTCCCGTGGATTTCGGCTGATGTGTGTATCGAGGGAAATGAGCGTGCTGATAAATTCGCTAATGCCCTTGTTGAAATTTAGAATTAGTACTGGATTGCAGGTTGGGGTTGTGTTGGGATTTATTAAGGGGGAATTTAATTTTTGGAAGTGTAGGTTACTTTATACTCTTGCGCTGCTAAATGACAACTTCTAAAATTATTCAACAATTTATCCAATAAATTATTCAAAAATATTATACATGTTTTATGTTAGTATTTTTTGCTGGAAATTAGTCTTTTTTAAATAATTTTAATATAAAATCATAAATTGCAGGTAATGTTACCGTTTTACCTCAAAAATGGTTGTTTTCAATACAAAATTATTAGATTTCAAATAATATGTACAATTTTTCGTCAACTGTACGTGATTTTGTTGTACAATTTTTCAACAAAAATCATTACATTTTAATCCAGTGACCGTTGTTTGAAATATTCAAATTTAGAAGCTTGCAGAATTACGGATTGTATTAGTCTTTTTTGTCGGAAATTGAAATTTGTATTTAAAAATCATTAGATTTCAAAGAAGATTCGTAAGTTTCCAAGTAAAAAAGTTATACATAGTTTACATATAGTGACCAAACACTGATATTTTTCATTTGTTTTATAGAGCAAAATTTATAAAACAAATAAAAAATATCATTGTCTAGTCCACTTTATATAAATCATATATAACTTTTTCACCTAGGTTTTTAACAGTTTCAGTTTACTTTGGTTTTTATAACGAAAACTGGCAAGATTTGCAATTTTTGAACGCTTTCAGGTAATATCAACGTTTTTCACAATAAATCGATTATTTTAAACAAAAATAATTTTAATTAAAAATCTAAACGTACAGTGTTAAACAACTTTAGGTTACGATAGGGGTTTTCATCGGACATTGGTATTTATGAACAAAAATGCAACGGTTTCATTGACTGTATATTGTACAAAACTATTTTTGCTTCCTCATAGAGGAAGGTTTATGATGGTAACATTTTCAAACAAATGTTAATTCATTTAATTGAACCTTCCTGAATTTAAAAATGTACGATAAAATGTTATAAGCACTTGTCCAGATGTATGTGTGTGTGGATTTGTGTGTGTGCGGATGTGTGTGGATGTCACACTTTTTTGTAAACACGATAACTTTAAAACGGTTCCAGATAAATTGATGAAATTTGGAGGTCTTATTTTCATCACTAATATCTTGAAACTGGCTGACGAATTTCTAAAAATATTTATTGCATTTTTTTTAGCACTTAATAATATTTTAATAATCGGTTTTTTCTAAAAAAAACTTTTTTCATTAACATAATTCAAAGTTGATTCAAGCACATAAAAGATTCCTTGGTTCGAGACGAATCGATTCACCTATAATGTTAATACATTTTATGAAAGAGTAAGGAAGTTATCGTCATTTATATTATATTTAAGATCGATTTTTACATTAAAAATGTTTTCATTCTTATTATATTTAAAGTTGACGCGAGAATATACAAGATGTGTTGACTCGAGACGAATCGATTGACCTATAATATTGATATATTTGATTGAAGAGTAAGAAAGCTATGGTAATGCATATTACATGCACGGAGAAAATTTGTTCATTAAAATTTACCCAATTAGTTAGGTAAATGGAGGACAATACTGCATTTAGATAAAGTTTACAATTATTTTAGGATATATTACAAAACAGAACTATAAATTATACAAAAGAGTTATGTAAAATCTCAATTCCAAAAGTGAAAATTCTGATATGTAATAATTCATATAAGGGTTGGATTATTTTCATATCAGTATATTATAAAATAACGCAAAGGATTGTAAATTTTTATCAAATGAATTATATAAAGTTTACTTTTGTGTGATATTAACTATTCACTTAAAAGAAAGTATAGATTGCAGAATTTTTAAAGAGATTTTCACTTTCATTAGGAGAGGAATTACACAGCAGTTAGGTAAAATGTGAGTCGCTAGGGACGTCAGCATTCTCAGGGCTGAAGATTAAAGCCAAGTCCCCCGTAGACACTTTAACATTTTTAAGTTTCGGTTTATGTTGTAGAATTTGAGAAAATATTCAAATATATAGACTATCCTACTCTCTCAGTAGATAATACTTATTAAGTCACTAAATTAAAATAGAATTATTTAAAAATTGACGTATAAAGATGCGGGTGATGAAAAAAC
>CAKNWW010259314.1:0-10170 GCA_932074435.1 Andricus kollari | reverse complement strand
TACAGGAGGTTTGACATGCTTCTTTGACATTCTTACTCAACGTTCCCAGTTGAAGACGTTTTTCCCTGTTATTTGCATAGGCAATATTTTTAGAGGATTTTGTTTTATGACTTCTAAGAGAATTTTAAATATATAAATTTTTTTACACCACACATATCTTGCCTTTGTTTTAGTTGTCTGATGTTCTCGAACCCATTCAAATTCGGTTTCATATTCACGGCGATACGATGTTGTACCTGATTCTTAAAACATCGCTATTTGTCGACATGCAAAGATAATCATACAAGAAATCATTAAAATGTGTTGCATTTCACCCTTTAATAAACACATCCCTGGAGGGTGCCTAAGTAAAAGGAGCCAATCCACAAATTTTCGAAAATTATTTTTTTTTGCTTAAAAAATCTGAAAAAATAGAAATAACAGTCTCCTGAAAGCGTTTGCTTTAATTTGCTTTTTAGCCAATTTTTCATCTTTTACAACTTACTGTTGACTTTTTTCAACACTGTATGATATTAGAATAAATTTTGTTTTAATCAAATCCATTAATTAATAAGGATGTGGCAGTCTGTAGTTAACGTGCAATCTAGATAACCTCGAAATGACCGTATGTTTTAATCTATGTCGAATCTGGATATCTTTTTAGTGCAAATTATGTTTGGCTCAATTCATACCTTCAATTCAAGTTTAGAAAACTTTTTTTTTGTCTTTTCTATAAGATAAGGAAAATGTGGACTGGCTCCTTTTTCTTTGGGAACCTTCAATTTGCGTACTCTGTACGTACCTACATACATTATATATTAATGCGTATAATAAGAATTGACATGATTTAATTACACCCGTACTTACCACTTAGTTTGAATATTGAATTGCTTTGAGTAGCTGGCATAAAGGAGAGTTCAGACAACATAAGAATACAGAACCTCCAGAACAGTCTAGAATGCGAACTAGTAGGCACGCAGACGCGACGTAATGTGGGCGGTCAACTAATCTTAAGTCACTACGCGATTTCGTGATTGGTTGTTCGGACACACAGTGCTACGAAACGCGCGACTTATGAAATGCGGGAAATCTCCCGGTGTAATATTTTTCTCCCGGCTTTCTCCCGGTACAAGTTTCTCCCGGTTCTCCCGAGTAGATGGTTACCCTGATTTATACTCTACACAGAACCATTAATAAACCACCTAGTATTTTGTCATCATCAAACCTAAAATTTTCAAGCAAATTTTTTTTAATTCTATTAAAAAACTACCCAGATCTTAACATCGCTCATTCCACTCAATTAGAATCCTATTTTATAAAAATTAAAATAGTCACACCTGAGGTAACTATTGATTTATTTTCTACTGTCCCTTGGACATTCTTTTTCTTATTAAAATAAAAATTAATACTAATGATGGGTCACGTATGATCACAAAAAGCAATATCTATAGGAAAGTTACCTATGAAGCTTTACTACATACAAAACATACTGTGTATTATATTACAGAATTTTATGTGAAATTAATCCAGTTTCAAATCGTAAAGGGCTAGTATGTATTTCGGAAAACTAAATCATACTAGCCCCAGCGCTAAACTTGATCGATTAGTTTCAGAAAATCATTCAAATTCCATTATAAAGACAGGCCCGCCCAATGTGCATTTGTAAGAAATGTTTGTCATTACAAATTCTGCAATTTATATTATTATTATTATTAAAGATATTTTACTTCTGAGACATGAATAATTAAAATATTAAAATCTATTAATGACAAAAATGTTGTATTTAATGCTAGTAAGAATGTATTATTTGGCGGCGTTTTTTTACCCTCGTTTCTTTCGAGGGTTTGTTTTGTTAAATTGTTTACGAAATTTAATTTATTTATTTTTGGTTCGAAAATAACCTTAATACTTTAATCATTTACTTTCTTTTTTTTTGCTCTTTTGTTTTACGGCCACGGTTTGTCTTCCCCCACTGAGGGGGTATTGTAACTAGACAAAATTTTAGCCACCATATTGAACATATTATTTTATTTAATAAGCAAAAGCTTCTCCCTCTCATCTCATGTCACGACACTCCTTGCCTCGGCTTTTTCATCAACGAGGGGCAATGAGGGATTTTGGAACTCTGAGAGTGTACCCAAGGAACTAGGATTCACTTGCTGTCGTCCTCGGACAAGAATCAAGATTCCTATTTGAATCTGGTTCACGCCTTTCCGTTTGCTGTCTTCAATAGTCCCGGAACCTCGCTTAAAAGCTTGCATGCCTCCAGAGCCAGGGAAGACGTCCGGATTATTTCCCTAGGCTTTGGGAACGACTTATTCGCCTTGGAGCGAAACCTTGGTTGGAATTCTTTATAAGGGACGAAGCCTTCTCACATCCCCTTAACGGACCCTCGACGCTACGGTAATGGACGATACTCCAGCCTACATCAAGACTCCCGCGACGGGATGAGAATCAGGCCTAGTCATCTTAGATTTGTTGCGACGTGTGCCAATGCGAACGCACTCAATCCACAGAGAACGAGAGCTTCCTAATTGCCTAATTGGATTAGGTAATAAATAAATAGTAATTATTTCCCTGTTAAAGTTCCAAAAATTTTGACATCCTCGCATAAAAATTATGAATAAAAAAGTAAGCAGAGGAAGCATCCAAGTTGACAGAATGGCGTCAAGTTAAACTACATAATTAATCGGACCCCATCGTCGATTATCGTTCAAACTCGTGTCGACCATGTGATACCTATTTTTATAAATGGTTACAGAACCCCACACATTAAAAATTGTATCGTCAGACATGGTCTCGACTAAGTACTATAGAAATTGGTAAATTACGATCAACTCCCCTCCACCCCCACTTAATTTCTTCTGAATAAATTGTGAACGCCATATTTTGTGAAAAGTAATTCCTGAGCTGTTTATTCACGCGAAAGATTATTATGTGCCTGTTGAAGTTTCCTACAAATGACTGAGAAATCAATGGGCAAACATTTCGCCCACGTTCAGTTGAGATTTCGGGTTTAATTAGATTTGAGTGTCTGGTTGGCGCACGCGCGGCTGGCGCCGAACAATAAAATTAGAGTTTGTGTTTCTGAGCACTTTTGAATTTTGAAATTACGGAACGTAAGTGGGTAAATTTGGATAAGACTAATTTATCGTTACAAAGTCTTTAGAGAAAATTCACGACACTAAAAGAAAACATAACACCAAACTGACCACACAATCCGAAGACGCACTTTGTAATTGCGTTGTAATTCATCTGAAAAAGGTGCAATTTCCTTGCAGACGATAAAGATGTTGAGAGGCTGTCAAAGTACGTCCCTCGTCTATTATTACTCACGTGCATGCCACTTTAGGTTTCTTTGCCTCATCACGGTTGGCAACTATACAGGATTGTCTCATCCAGATTTTCGGAATTCGATTCGTGGAAACACAACAGACCCATACGCTGGTATAGTCCGAAGTGCTTTTAGAATTTTTAAACTGTCCATCCCTTTTTGGCGGATTGCCAAGCGGTGGTAAATTTTATAAGAAGTGATTCACTTTACTTGATGTGGATGGCTCATTGATTTTGTCCACGGATCACTCAATGTTGCCCGCAACCGTCCGGAATGGACACCCACACATCTGGAGGTTTACTGATTGTAAATGTTTTGATTTTGTTGATTGAAGACAAGCTCTGATTACGGTTGGGTGTATTGCGAAGCATCAGTTCTTCTTTTCTCTGATCCTGCAACCAATTTTTCATTTTGAAAGCATTTTTCAGAGCACATGTGAACATTTATCCCTTAGTCCTTATTCCCGTTAAACGCTTTATTATTCACAAAACTCATAATTAGTGTTTTCGGTCGTTGACCGAAAATCCCGTTGCCTAGAGAGTAGTTAAGCTATGAGAGAACGGGCGCACATTACCACCGCGACCTACATTACCAACAGTCGGTAAGTGGTTAGTTTCCATGCTAACCGTCAGTAATTAAGTCGGATCGGGTGATTTATATTATCATCTGTCGGTAAAACAGGGATGTCGGTAGTTTCTTAGTTTATCATTTTATCTCAATTGGTAAACCAGTTTTAATTAACATATATAGCCCTTAGTCAACAGATGGCTCTAAGTGATTATGAATATGTCTTTAAGTGTTAGCGCATGCACGTTCTGTTGTCACGTCAACTGAGTGGAGTTCTGACTTCCGATTGGAGCTCCAACCTCCATAGATCACCACTAAGCTATATCTGGCGCAGTGATGGCGCAGTGGAACTGCAATTCAAATACGAGATTATCTACGTTTAAAATAGATACGGTGAGATAAATTATAAGATTGAACGAGATCAAAAACGGCAGAAGAAATGTGTTTCAAAAGAGAAACTTCTACTGAAGGTTTTAGGAAGACCTCAGGTATCTCGGGAAGAAAAAAAAAAGCTATTTGGCAGCAATTGACGAGTAAAATCCTTTGAAGATGAACACTAATTGGATTACTCAATTCAAGAAGGTTGTCAACAATGGAGATATACTCGATTCATTATCATTCTGCTTGCCCAATTTTGAAATTTACATTAGGTACTACATAATTGAAGGAATGGTTTGATGAGCATGCGAAGAACCTCCTGCTCACAAGAATGGAGGATTTTGAAGAAAAAAGATTCTGATTCGTTTGTGTTCTCAATAAATAATGTAGAAGTTAACATTAATAAGTTTAGTCGGTCCATCCGCGCGAACTTCACGTTTCGAAAATGATCGTGTAGCAAACACTTTTATTTGACTATATCAATTATTATTTCGCTTTTATGGAACAAGATAAATTAATATTAGATGTTACAATTAGGCAACTATTTACGTTTGATATTAAAACTTCAATCAGGCAACAAATATAGACATTTAAAATTAGCTAGATAGTTCGTGAATAAATGATAATATTGCATTCAATTAGTCGTATAAACTGACAAAATTCATTCTAGAAAACGATTGCGAATAAATAGAATAAACAGGAATGTCGACAATTTAAACATTAAAAGCAACTGATAGTCATCCTTCAACATAAACGATTCCAGAAATATTTGTATCGCACTTGCAGGCGAACCTTAGAAATTATAAGTTAAAGCGAACACACTCCATATCATAGAGTGATAATAGAGTAAATAACAAATCTAAATTCGAGCAAAAAAAGCTCATAAAATTTACCCTCGATCACATGTGCTAGAACAAAAGTTATCAATTTTGAAATATCGAATAAATCACCAATCTTTTCCAAAATCGTGGTGATTAGAAATCGATGTGACACTGTTAGTTGTCACATGATGTTTTCCGGATGAGATAGTAAATCTGGTTTTTCAAACCGGCATCAATCTCCCTATCCGGTAGTAAATCCAGGACATTTTTTTTTATCCGCGTTATTCGTACATCACTCGGCACACAGGTCCGATTCTCAGAAAATCCTATCATTTAGGATAGCTGTGAAGATCTTATACAGTGTGGTCAGACAAGTTATTGTCCTGTAATTCTTTGGGTTTCACAAGTTGCCTATCTTCGGAAGAATCACTGTGCTCCCTTTCACCAAGCACTGTGGAATAGTTCTTCATGCCTCTTAATACTTTTTTCACCTCGGTAGCGATAGGTGGGCAATCCTCTTCAGGTTACATGAGGGCACTGCACATCTCCTTGAAGATATTTATGTTCTTTGTATCATCATTCAGTGGATGATGGATTGCGTAGACTTCTCTCATAAATGCCTCGACCTCCTCTGATTTGGGAAGGTGGTTCACAGTAACTGAAGGGTCTTGAAAGAGTCAAGATGGGTAAGAAAAAAACTGTTCATTTTCTCTGACACACTGAATGCAGCAAGCGTACTGTCTTGTCCAGCCTATCTTTGTGCTGAGTGGATACATTCGTATTTTGGTCTTATGATAAGCCGTTGGTTTTGAATTAAGGTTTGCATCCGCCATGGTTCTCGCCGCATCATACACACCACAATTGATGGTCCAAACATCGGACTCTTCAGAAAAATCTTAATGAAGCGCGTCATCCAGTTTAGTCAGATCATTGAGCTTGCGAGAAACCTGGAGGTTGATGTTTCTTTTAGTCCTAAAACATCGCTCTTCCTCTATTGCATGGCTGCCCACGATTGGTCTTAGTGTCGCCTCTCTTTCTCCACTGCCGCATTGTTCTGGCTGTAGTAGAGCAGGCGCTCCGAGTATGCACCTCCTTTGCAGGAGGTGCACGGCACGGCTTCGCCGTTCTTGCGAAAGGCCTGTGAGCTCTAGGTGTTTCTAGAATTACAGAGCATGCAATCGCGCCATGTAACCTTGTCGCTCAGGGCCCATACTGATATCGTAGCACTCTAGCAGGATGTCCCTCAGTCGATTCGTCCTTTCTGAGTGGTCGCCTATGACAAAGCTACCGGACGCGTCCTCATACTGCGGATAGAGGGTCCCTGTATCAAGGGTTTCTGCTGAATATGGTTACAATAATTAATATGGAGTCACGGAAAATTGACTAGACATGGCCCCGAAGGAATAACCCTCAAGCGGAGGCGTAACAACACTGCCAAAAGCTGAATAGCACTTAAGTGAGGTGTCTTAAATGGAGACTCTGGGATATTAAGCGACCGGAGTTTGAAGCCTTATCGTTGCATGCGGGGCTCTACAAGGATAGACGAACCCTTTTCCCTATCTGCTCGTGAAAACCAAAATGATCCACTTAGGGACGAACTGCTGGAATGCTACGATACTAGTATCACCCCTCGTACTTTTCGCATCAACTTCTGCGAAACCGTGCCGATGACCTCCGGACAAGGGGCGTTATATAAACTGAGAGCTTACTCTACCGCAGCCAAAACAAGCCATTAGCAGAGAAGGACGGGCGGCACTGAGACCAACCGCGGGCAGACATTCAATAGAGGAAGAGCGATGCTTTAGGACCAGAAGAAATATCAACATCCAAGTTTCTCTCAAGCCCAAAGATCTGGCTGAACTGGAGGACGCGCTTCGTGGAGATTTTTCCGAAGAACGGTTTTTCTCAGACCCATTCCGACTCTTCCACTACCCTCCAGTTACTGTCAACCACCACCCGCCCAAACCAGAGGAGGTCGAGGCACTTTTTAGAGAAGTCTACGAAGTCCAACATCCACTGAATGAAGACACAAGGAACATAAATAGCTTAAAGGAGCTGTGCAGTGCCCTCATAACACCTGAGGAGGAATGCACATCCATTACTACCGAAGAGGTGAAAAAAGTATTGAGAAGCATGAAGACCTATTCTACTCTGGGACCAGATGGTATCAAGACCTTCTGGTGGAAGAAGTTTCATTCAGCCCGCCAGCATCTGGCTCGCATTTTCACCTCATATCTTAAGTCGGAAGAGCCTTTTCCGGAGTGGTTGGTGGAAGAACGCACCTTCACGAGAGGCCCCCCCCCCCCCCCCCGACCCCGCCCCCACTCAAGCCTCTGGACCTGAGAAGAGGGAATTCGTGGTGGAACTCGAACATGTGGCGATTGAGTCGATATCCCATATCTGGACAGGCCTACTTTATAAGATCTTCACAGCTGTCTTAAATGATAGCGGCTCATCAATAGATGTGTCTGCAAAGACGCAGCATCCTACAAGCGCTGCTAATCGATGGCCTAGATTGACTACCAGAAATCTTTCGATGCAACCTCCCATAGACTCATCATCTGTCTGTTGGAAAGCTCAAATGTTCATCCACATATCGTGAGGCGCATAGAGATTCATGCCAGTTTGAAAAACTAAATTTTATATCTCACCAGGAACACATCGTGTGACAACTAACAACACCACCTTTCAAAGAGGTTTCTTTCAGGGCGACATCATAAGCCCTCTTCTCTTTTGTTTCACATAACTGCCACTATCTCTCGCACTTCGCCATTCCGAATGGTACTTCAGCGGAAAACCCGGATATCGAAAGCATCAGGTCACTCATGTATTTTACATGGATGACATCAAAATCTATGCTAGAGATAAAGAGTAACTAGATCTAGCTCTAGGGATTGTCGACTAGTACACTCGGGAGATTGGAATGAAATTCAAGTTAGAAAATGCGTCCAGATTAATTTGAAGCGAGGAAAAATTAATGGCATCCCCGAAGACCCTGAGCTTGTTGCGATAAGCGCTTTACGACACCTTGGCGCTGGAGAGACCTATACATACCTAAGCGATATGCATTCAGGACATAACATTTATAAATAATGCTCTCTTATGGAACAAAGTATCTGTAACATACATGGACGAAGGACGAGGTCAGATCTCTCTATATCGGGTCACGAAAGGTTACGCACATGAACAAAACATGCACCTTGCATCGCCTGTTCCGCGACTTTACATCTTAGGTCGTCAAAGTGGTCGCGAAATACTTAATCTCGAATGTCTTCACAACCCGATTATTCTTGGTACAGCACATATAGTCTCAAATGGACGAGACCTTCTTCTTAAAATGGTCAAGACACACCAAGAAGTGGGCAAAGGAGCGTTTCTGCACAAAGGAGCCAAGACATTCCTGATGATAGCTGCAAAGCGTGTCATGCACACCCCGAGCACCTAGGACACATAATATCTAGTTGTCCGACTCATACGGGAACGACGTACATCCAAAGGCACAATGTGGTACTAAGAGTGCATTAATACCATCTCTGTCACTCTTACGGCATTAGCCCTAATACCACTCTGCCAAACGATCCTAGGGAAATAGATTGAATTGTCAAAAATGAAAAGTGCCGCATATACTGGAACCAGCAAACAAAAACATCACATCAAGGATAATGAACAGAAAGAGAGGTATGAAGAAGGTTGAAGTATTAAGAAGGTTACTAGCCCGAAAGCATCCCCGCGTGTCAACAAAATGCTAAGACACTTGGGGGGAAATGCAGATGGCGGTCGTCCTTGGATCGCTTCGTGTCCGCAGGGTGCACGAGACTTTTGCAGGATCATCGTATTGAGTCCATCGCAGACTGTAACTACCTATCTCACGGTAGTGAGACGTGGTTACCGCGATTTCGCCGGGAGCTGGTACAATTTTGTAGAACGGCATGAAAGAGAACCAATGAGACAAACCAAAGTGAAAAATACCCGGGAAGGGTTCTACTTTAGCGCATCACTGCCAGAAAGATGCAAAATTGCTTTTCTAACCTCCAAATTTTACACGAAAAATGTCTCCATCATAACTTGTTGTACAACGAAGTCAGTAACTAAAAAGTGTGTATTATTGCAAAATTTTATACACATATTTTTTTGAGTAAATTTGAGTAAAATCTGGAACTGAGTTCTTCAGGATGTTATTACGTTTTTTCAGGGGGAAAAAAACAATGTGCAAAACAATCGATTTAATATGCAGTAGATTAAAAATGATTATATCTTTTAAAGAAAGTTCCCGTTTGTGAAAGTTATTAAACGAAAGTGAAAAAGATCATTTCATGTAAATAGATACCGATTATCAATTTTTCAAATCAGTTATTCCTAACTAAACAAAAATTTACGGCTTTTATTAAAAAAATTTGAAGGTTATGTTAAACATTTTGCATCTTCTTTAAACACTACTTTAAAGTAAATTTCAGTCAAAGTCTTTTTCTCGTTCGTTCGACAACTTTCACAAACGGGAGCTTTTCCAAAAGATATTATCATTTTTTATTCTACTGTATATTAAATCAATTTTGTAATATTTTTTTCTTTCCCCCTGAAAAAACGTAATCAGTTTTGATTCCTTAGGAATTGAACCGAAGGGCCTATGACAAAGCCGCCGAACGCGTCCTCGGGTTGCGGATAGAGGGTCCCTGTACCAAGGGTTTCTGCTGAATATGGTTACAATAATTAATAAGCAGTCGCGGACAATTGTCCAGGGATGGTCCCGAAGGAATAACCCCTAAGTGGAGGCGTGACAACCGTGCCGAAAGCTGAATGGCACCTGGGTGAGGTGTCTCAAACGGTGACTCTGAGATACCGGGCGACCTCTCAGAGTATGCAGCCTTATCCTTGCATGCGGGGCTCTACAAGGACGGACGTAACCTTTTCCCTAGCTGCTCGTGGGAACAACAATGACAACACCAAACATAGTTGTAGTAAGTGCGGTTCGAAACAATCGAACGCGCAGGGCTCCCGACAGTGGATCGGAAAACAATGCCGACTATCCTATAGTTGGGGGAGCCAATCAAGACGAGGTCAATGCGATTGACCGGCAGAATCTCGTTACTTTTA
>CAKNWW010259297.1:0-10766 GCA_932074435.1 Andricus kollari | reverse complement strand
AATTATTCCTAATATTCTTATGCACTTTACATTTATTATTTGTTGTGGACATTTGACTTACACATTCAATCATTTTAATTAAACACGCCAACGGTAACTAACCAGGTTGGCCCTCCGCGATGGGTCATTTGCTCTTCCGTGAATGGTCGAAATGAGTGAAAACAAGATGATCGCATTGCAACAGTCAGACTGGTCATAAAATGAAAGCCTCTCTGACTACGTCGAAAAAATTCTGGATGGCTCTTTAGACCATCTAGAAGAACGGACTGGCTCTCTAAATTTTGACCCTCTAACTTTGACTTTCCATTTTTCTCCGTGTAGAGGGATTGATCAGCAACATGGGTCTGAGCAGTGTTGCGGAACGAACGAAGCTTAATGGTATAATAATCATATGAAGGCCGAAAGATACTTGGGACGCGGTCGATAATTGATGATGTCATAGACTGTAGAGTACCATTTTCCCTTAAAAGATTTTAACATGAATCGTGAAGAGAATCTGTACAGTACCTTTGAATACTCAAATATATGACAGACCTTGAAATTAATTCCCCTCGTTTGCGCATGTCCTCCTTAAGAAGGGATGCCTTCGTAACAAAAGTGTAATAAACAGAGAAAATACTGAAACGAAATTGAAACCTCCAACTCCACCCTCTCAGCTGCTTTGCTGGCTCGTTTCTCAGCTCGTAAATTGGGGACCTAGAGCCCAACGTGACTGGATGAAGATTACCCATGCAGAAAATGCCCTAGTTTTGTTCCACTCAAAAAGTGGCACTGGAAAGGTCCACACCAGTTTTTCTATTTTCTAACAAATACATTAAATCATGATGGAGTACTAATGGGACATTAAAATATAAATATCTGCCATTAATTATAAACACACTTTACACGCTGTCGTTGTTCCAAATTGAAACTCGTAAAATAACTCACACATCTGTCATTGTCGAGCTCGACGAACATTTGGTCAAAATAACCTAGTTTCGATTATTGGATATGTTATCTTTATCAATGATACCAATTTTTTCATTAAGTAGTTATTCATCAATATTTTGTACGCTAAAACATAATGGATAAAAAAAGAAAACACACTCTAGAACTGGCTCGAATACGTGTTAAGTGAAAGCGGTGTGACAGCTGATCCTCATAGTTTTGTAGCAGGTAAATTTGTTTAAATCTTTGGAAGTTAAGTAATAAAAAAATATATATTAGTAGATGATCCTGCTTTTTCGAATATTGGAAATAAGTTTTTCTATTTTTTTAATAAAATAGAACTTAATTAATACGCAGAAAAAAAAGACAAAAAAGGAATAACCCTATAATCTAATCTGTATTTTCAGTTGCATAATACTAAATATAATAAATTTTTGTTTATAAAAGTATTTTTCGTTTATTATTATAATAATTTTAAAAAGTAGGTCATACCTTAGAAAAACTAGACAGGTCCTGGCAAGATAGCCCTAAGTAGGGCAACGATCTGCAAAAGCGTTACACGCCATGTAAGGCCTTACCAGGCCCACATTAAGATTTCTGCACGATTATGTCCTACTGCTCCTGGGTTAGTTGATCCTTGTCGTTTGTCCCAAATTGAAATACCGCACAGATGTTAAGACTTTTAAAGTTAGCTAGAGATGTTTATTCATTAGTTGATTCTAAACTAGTAGTATTTA
This sequence comes from Andricus kollari, assembly GCA_932074435.1. Lineage (NCBI taxonomy): Eukaryota > Metazoa > Arthropoda > Insecta > Hymenoptera > Cynipidae > Andricus > Andricus kollari. The sequence goes on along the minus strand of CAKNWW010259297.1, from coordinate 9,102 downwards.
GCAGTAATTATTCACTGTCTCTTCTCAAATCCCGATGGGGTTCAGTAATTTGGAAGTAGGGATAGGTGCAAGTTCCAATCATCATCGATAATCAGACACATGACCAATTATCCATATATGGAAGTGATGGGAAAAGCCAAAATATGCAATCTGCATCCAAGATCGCTAGTATGAATATATCTGGAAGATGATGCAATGCCAAAATACAAATTCCTTCTCAAGTTCTAAGGGGGTGAGTACACTCTAAAACAGACTATTGACTGTCAAACGATTCCTTTCACTGTTAAAGGATTTTCCATTCCAAATTGGCATGAAAGGAAATCCTTTCACAGTTAAAGGATTGTCGTTTCAAATGCTATCTCTTAACTGTGAAAGGATTTCCTTTGATCTTGAAGTGAAATCTATTGTCGGACCAAAGAAAGAATAATTTGTACGTTAAAAGAAAACTTATTGCATGACATAACGTGCAAGTAATGTACAAAAGCCGAACTTTGGTGAGTGTGAATATAAAATTGATAATCATCAATTTTATAAAAACAATCCGTTCTAGATTTCAGCGTTAAAAATTTAAAGATAGAACTTTGTGTGTGGTACAAATTTTGCATACGTCAAAAGCGTAAAAAGAAATGAAAAGTGAGGTTATGCAGGTCAAAAATTGTTCTTTCAGTACACGTAACTTCCAAAGTTTTCGCGTCACAACCTGGGATTGCTAATTTTTTAAATAAATCCATTTTCTACATTATTTCGCGCACTTTCTCTGCTAGCCAAACAAATTAAATCCTTTAATAGTTGAATGAATTCTTTTCAAAGTAAAAAGAAATCGTTTTACAGTAAAACTACTTCAGTTTTGCATTTAACGGATAAGTCTTTGAACAGTGAAACGATTCCATTGATGGACAAAAGAAATCGTCTTAATTTCAAATGACGCATTCTGAAAGGAACGTAATTTTACTGTTAATAGACTTTTTCTTAGAGTGTAGTTAAAGTATTCAATCAGTATTGATGAACTGAAGCATGACCAATGACCATGTTTGGAAGATCTAAGTGCACTGAATTCCTTTTTAAATGCAAAGGGTGTGTGAGTAGTTATTTGATAGTCTATAAATCAGCATCGAGAATCACTGGAATAACCATTGTTGGAAGATTGTGCAAAAAATCGTAGCACGAGGCACCTAGAATGTGGCACCTGGAATGAAGAATGGGGGCCTCGAAAATATTTTGACGCAATCTATCCTATAATTCGTATGGAACTTTTATTGGTACTAATATGTGCATGGGTTTAGAAAATATTTGGATAGAAGATGCATAGTTTACATACTATGAAATTCTAAAGTTCTGTTTAGCGAATCTGCTTCGTAGGTCTCTTTTAATGATACTAAGGTGTGCGTCTCCAAAATATTTATACAGATGACATAAGTATACAATGGTGGTATATATAGATATTCTAAACGCGCAGTTTATGAAAGCTGCTTCGACAGATCATTTTCATTGATATCAATATGCGGGTTTCATTCGATTGTTTTAATTTTGGCTTTGGGTCAGATATTGAACATAGGGATACATAGTTTATATAAACGTGAATTTGATGGACGGTCATGTGAGGTCTTTTTGTAAATATGACCTTGTTTTGGGGACAGAGGGCACGTGTTCGTTGCTGTTGACCCAAAAATTAGAATCTTCTATGCTTTGACCATAATGATTTCACATCTTTTCGAGAGTTTTAATTGAGCTGAGAGTACAATGCTGTATACTTGGAAAGTAGATGAGCCACTGTGGCTAAATAAACTATTGTACATTAATGATATTCTCGTGATGCCCAGGATATAAACACAATTGGCTTGGTTGCCTTTACGAATATCGAAATGGATCACTGAATCAAATCAGTAAGACTGATTCACTACGCAATTTCACTAATTGAAGTACCTAGAAATGGGTTACTGATTATAATCATTAAGGATTTTCACTGAAAATTAGTGAAGTATCACTGATTCTAATTTAGAGAGTAAATATAAGTCGGCGATAAGTACACCGCTAATGGGAATCAGCATTTGTAACTATTATGAATAGCTGCCGAAGTATTCCGAAAATAGATTTTTAATTTAGAAATTCATTTATTAAACTTTTCTATGACCTAAGTTTGAATCTCATGATTTCATAATAGTATCTGGCATATTTTAGAATATTAATATGAAAATAGTTGTCATATTTTCATCTGAATATCATGATTCGGTCTCCCGCGAACGTGTAACAATCACGGGTTAATCCAAGTGTGTACCGAAGACGATAATTTCACAGTAAATATCAGATATTTGTTTATCTGAAGTTGGATAAAAACGATGCAAACAAGCGAAAACTACAATTATCCGACATCGGATAATTTTTATCTGGAGACGGATAAAAATTATCCGATATCGGATAATTGTAGTTGTCAATTGTTTACAACGTTTTTATCCCATTTCACATACAAAATAAACCTGGGATTTACTGTGTTAGAATTTAAAGTTTTAGTGAGTGGCAAATTTTTAATTGAGAATGACAACAATTGACAAATTTTGAAATCACTAACGTTTGAAATTTAAAAAATTGATTCAAAAGATGTATCGTTCCTCATTTAAATTGTTAAAAAAGTGTAAAATATCCATTTTCAATTTAAAAAGTTTCAAATGAATGATATCCTTAAATAAAAAAAATTAATGGTGTAATCATAATTTAAAAGTTGATCAACTTAGAACTCTCGAAGCCTTCAAAATTGAATAACTTTGAATTTGAAGTAATGTATAATTGTACAATATCAAATTTTGTTGCCTTTAATATTGTACAATTTCAAACTGCAAGCATTCAAAACCTAAAAATTAAAGCTTTTCAAACTTATGTCTTCAGAATTAAACAATTTTTAATCTAGAGTAGGTAATCAAAATTTGACAAATTGAAAATAAAGTTTTCGAAATTGTAAACTCTCAAATTAGTTAGTATAAATAATAATATTAATACGCAATAATAGTAAAGTTGGTACCACCGAAAATTCCGTAATACGTCCAATGAGTCTCGATATGTACGGAAATTTAATTCTAGTAATAGCTATTCGACTAGTTAATCTTAGGAAAGATTCGTAATAATAACTCTACGCCTTGTAGTACATTCAAATTGAAAAATTTCTCAAAAGTATTAAAACTGTTCACTTTACGATAAAATAATTTCTTCTTCAATAAAAATTACAGTAGGTGAAAATTTAAAGCACTTTTGTCCATATCTTTATGCCTAAAAATAATCGGATTATAATGAATGAAGGCTCATTCTGATCAATTATTCATTAATTCTAGAAGATTTCACCATCTTAGAATTTAATATTAATCTCTTTATTTTCTAAATATAATTTGGAAGCTTTATAACTTAAATTATTTTATAAGCAAATTAATTAAAATACGAATGTTTTTAGAGATTAAACCTGGAAAAAACTGCTTTAAACATTGACCTACAGTAATTGTTATGAACAAATTTTACATGTTTTCAACTTTTTCCAGGTAATGTAAACATTTTTGTCTTAAAATACATGTATTACTATTGAGTGATAGCAAAACATCACTAACGTTTCTTAAACTGGTCATTATAATTATGTTTTTCAAAACACTTCCCAGTCGCGCTCAATCCTCCTTAATTTTTCAAATCCGGCATATGATGCCGGATTTGAATTTTCTCTTCCGGCATATTTTTCCCTTCCGGAGAGAGGAGTACCAAACCTCATTTCCATTATTGGAATCGCAGGATTATATGCAGAAGGGCAAACAGAGATTGTCACATTCTTTCACAGATAAAGTCCCAAACCCTTTTCCAGAGGGGAAAGTACCGAAGTAACCAAATTAACGTGTTTTTATTGAGGAAATAAGATTAGGTACTCAACAGGAGCGCCTATAAATTTTCTATTCCAACATATCTTGCCGGAAATATATTTTAAAAATTATTAATCGTAGTAAGTAGTCAAACGGCCAATTGGGGGTAAATAATAAACATCAGTTTATGGTGTTACGACGTTTCGCCAGATTGGTTTTCTGGCCTCATCAGGCTCAAAAGATTTCTTTTATTAAATATAAAATTCACATTGAAAACAAAACACTTTTTTACATCACAGCGGTATCAAATAACACTGAATTTAAAATCGATAATTACCAATATGGTCCCGAAATGTTCAATTAGTCATATGCCAAATTGGCATAAGTCGTATGTTAGATAAGGACGACACAACGGAGACTTAAGTGCAGCGATAATAAATACAAGTGGTATATAATCTATCGTACATTTCAGTGTGTGCGTGAATATATATGTGTCAAAGAATCTGAATGTGTAGGTAAATGAAATATTAACAATTAAATTTTTGCAGAATAGGAAAATATCGGAAATTGAATTGATGAATGTCCTCTTTTTTATTTATACTACTCGGATTACTCTTAATATGAATCATCTCAGAAATTAGACGTTTTTTATAGTTAGACTCAAAATCTAATATTTTTGCATTATTCCAATCAAAGTTATGGTTAAATTTATTCTGATGTAAATTAATTACAGATTTTTCTTTCCCATATTTTTCATGCTCATTTGTGCGAGTTTTTAGCGATCTCTTAGTTTCGTCTACGTAAGAAGCCTCACAATTTTTACAAGTGAGTTTATAAACTAAATTTGTACGATCCCATTTTTCAGAAACATCCTTACCAAGTTTAATAATCGAGTTTAGAGAAGATTTCGAAGATGGTAAAGCTGTTTTGTTACCTTTCTTAAGATGAGAAGATAATTTATGAAAGATGTTCAGTATGTAAGGAAGACTAACTTTAGGTTGTTGTAAAAAATTCTTGTTACCTGAATTATGTTTTTCTTTATTAGTACGTGAAAATTTGATTGTATTCATGCGAGTTTTAATATGTTTTTGAATAAACGTGATAGGATAATCATTTTTAAGTAGTATTTGAGTAATAATTTCAAGATTGTGAAAATGGAATCGTTTATCGGACAAATTTATGGCCCTATCAACCAAATTAAACACAATATTCCTTTTCATATTATTTTGATGACCCGAAAAGTAGTTGATGGTTCTACTTGATGAAGAGGGTTTTTTGTATCAATTAGTAATAATCCTGTTGTTTTCTCTAAATAGAGTTAAGTCCAGAAAAGTAATCCTATTATTGTTTTCCAATTCTGAAGTATATTTAAGATTTTTGTTATAAGAATTAAAAATGTTGATGACCAGGTTAATATGGTCTTTTTATACATAGAATTGTGTCATCGACATAGCGATAGTAAAACAGAGGAATACAACTGTGAGCAACTTTCAATTTCTTTTAAACAATTAGTTTCCAGATCAACCATGACCATGTCTGCAAATAACGGCGAAATCGGGGAGCCTATCGGTGTCCCTTCCATTTGTTGATATACAGTGTGGTCAAAAATGAAATAATTGTTATCAAAAAGAAACTAAGTACAATGTCTAATTCCATCAAACAGTATTTTGCACATATTTACAATATGATGGTACCTTTTACCGAGACTTTCGAGAACTAGAGAGCATAGAATGTTAGTAAAAAAAGAGCTAACATCCAAAGATAAAAGAACGCAGTCATTGTCGATTGTAAATTTATAAAGTTTTTCTTTTAATTCATGACTATTATTATGTGAAGAAGGAGCTTTAATTGCATTTTTTAGTTCATCATATATCACTTTAGCTAAAAAATATGTCGGACTGTTAACCAGTGAAACTATCGGACGAAGTGGAGCATCTTTTTTATGTACTTTCGGTAGTCCATAACATTTTGGTAGAGTAGTGTCAGTAAGATTCATTTGGTTATTGTGGTACTTATACTTTAAAAAATCATTGTCATTTAAGTTTTTTAGTATTTTAGAAGTATTAACTTGTAATGATTTTGAAGGATTTCTGTTTACTTTTACATGTCTTCGCTTATCATGTAATAGTTAAAGAGCTTTTTTAATATAATCAGTTCTATTTAAACAAACCATAAGGTTACCCTTATCTGCTTTAGTGAAAAATGTTCCAGGATTCTCATTAAGAAATATTTTAGTATTTCTTGACTTCTTAGCAAATTCTCTATCTTCGTATGAAATGTGTTTAGTCTTATGAGACTCACTGACAATACTCTTACTTACATTGTCCCTTATTAAGTTTTTAACATCCATGTTTACATTTAAATTTTTTAGAGAATTTTCAACATTCTAAATAATATTGATCGCATGACTTTTTGAAACCTACACATTCAGATTCTTTGACACATATGTATTCACGCACACACTGAAATGTACGATAGATTATATACCACTTATATTCATTATCGCTCACTTAGTCGCCGTTGTGTCTTCATTAACTAACATACGACTTATGCCAATTTAGCATATGACTCATTGAAAATTTCGGGACCATATTGGTAATTATCAATTTTTAATTCAGTGTTATTTGATACCGCTGTGACGTAACAAAGTGTTTTGTTTTCAATGTGCATTTTATTTTAAATAAAACAAATCTTTTTAGCCTGATGAGGCCAGAAAACCAATCTGGCGAAACGTCGTAACACCATAAACTGATGTTTATTATTTACCCCCAATTGGTCGTTTGACTACTTACTATGATTATTAATATATGGTGGGTGTTTTACCAAAATCTTAAATATGTTTAAAATTGTTGGAATAATTTTGAATTTTCTGGAATTCATCATAAATTCTTTGGAATTCACAATAAATTTTTTTAGAATCCCGCAGACAAAAAATTACGTTAACGATAACATTTGCCGGAAGAGTAAGGAAATAAATCTAAAAAAAAACATTTTAGAACTGCTAAGCATTGAAAATTGATATTATTATTTTTAAATGTTCCAAATTAAAATTAGTTTATTTAAATGGATAAAAATTATTTTTAGGGTTTCGTAGCCTATTAAGGTGTTAATTAAATCATTCAAATCTCCCCCACCCATAATTTCCCTCCCCTACTCCCGCTCCTTTCGGCTACTACCCCTCCCCTCCCTTTGCTGCTACCTTCTCGCCACCACTTCCCCTCCTTTTCCCTACATCTTCATCCTCTCCTAACTGCTTCCCCTCTGCCCACTTCCCAAACTACCTCTAACTTCCCTGCTACTCCTCCCTCCACTTCCCCTACTTCCCCTCCCGTCGTTATCCATAAATGACGTTAGGCGATAGGCTAATATTTTTCATGTGTGCCTCCTCTCCCCTCCATTCAACATTGAGTCCAATGCCCATGCAGAAAAATCCTCAAAATTAACTTTTACGTGCCCTTTAAGGGGCCTATTAAGTACAGTCAACTTCCTTTTATTCTACAGTTCGCTTATTCTACAGTTTACCTATTTTACATCCCCTATACATGCTTATTCTAATTTACGCAGTTTTGTCATCTCCCACCACGGTCCCTGTACGGGCTTTACGGCCACGCCCGCATCATTTTAAAAAAAGAGGCCCGAAGAGCGGGAAGCCTTGAATTGAGTATTTTGTCATGCCGTCATGGGAATGCAGACAACTTTTTCGAGAAAATATTCTAAACGAAAAAGTCATAAATGTACAAATAGTAATATTTCTCAAGTGTAGAATGGATTTTACCAGCCATATTCCATTCTTTTATTGATTCACGACCTTTCAGTGTCACGAAATACAAGAAACTGTGCGAAATTTGAGGTTAGAGTGCCACTAACCACAAATTTCGGACAATTGATTGTATTTCGTGACACTGAAATGGCGTCAATCGACAAAAGAATGGGACATGACTGAGAAAATAGATTTTACACTTCAGAAATATTACTAGTCAGACCTTTATCACTTACCTTTACGTTTCGGAGATTTTCTCCATAAAGTCGTATGCCGTTGCATTACCATGTACTACCTTCATGACGGCTGAAATTTCCACCTACGGACGTCATGCCACAAAAATCACTATTCCGCGAAATATTTGCGTCGTTTTTTGATTCTATAACATTGATTTTTAGTTGGCAAATTGTTGCACGTTAACAAAAAAACACTTAAAAAACACTTATGCATGCATGCAGACTAACGGACCGCGACTTTTTCAACTGCGTAAAAAACCGTATGCGCAATAAGCCGGTTATCGACTCGCCTGAACCGTTTTCATAATATTGCGCAATATACTCGACTGAGTATTCGCACACGGCGACCCTTTCGAGGCGAGAATCGCAACCATCTCTCACCTCTTGAGCTGAGAAACTGCGTGGGCCAGCAGTTCTAGGAATGACGGGTTGCGTGCAGGCGGCGCCTCGATAAAAGAACGGGGCAGCCAATGAACTTCGTTGATAAAAATAGACTGCCTAATCGCGGTAGAGGTTGGGGCCCCTCTAGCCCTAGAATATCCGAAAGTGTACGTTTTAAGGCCAGTAGAATAAAAGAAAGTTGACTGTATTACGTTACGTATTTTTCTGACAATTTGTACCCCCTCCACTCTCAGTCACGCGTTTTTTGAGAAAAACGCATCTAAACTTGGCGAGAACCATTAGCACACATGTTTTATTTTTTCTTCGAACATGAAATATACCTAGTGATGCATATCGATCATTTTTGGACAAAATCGAGTGTTTTGAATTATTGACGGACTGGCGTGGGATAGCGAAGGAGTCATGTTCAGTCAAGTTATAGTCAACGAAATGAACCAGACAATTTCTCACCGGGATCCCGCACTTCTCAATACCTTGCCTCGATTTAGCTCAGGATACGAGTCCTCGATCCTATCCAATGAGGCACTCCCTTGATGTCCAAAAAAAGGTTTTGGTTGTTGGTGAGAATTGGCACAGATGTAGCCTCCGGAAGCTACGACCACGATCGCTCACCGAACGATCGATCCCGACGCGACCGGAGGTGATACGTCATCCGACTCGTCACATCCCGCAACACCAGAAGACGATCGAGTCGGCAAATCACTAAACAATTAATTGGGGCTTGAAGAGCCACTGACTTAGTTCACGGACTTGAAATAACTGAGTTTTCGAAGACGCACAATTGATTACTAATCGTTGCAACCCCGAAAACCAGCCACCCAACCTATACCTTGATAGTAACAGAGGTCTCTCCGAGAAGGGAGCCCGGCAGCCCCCC
>CAKNWW010259239.1:0-12294 GCA_932074435.1 Andricus kollari | reverse complement strand
TTTTCATCATCAAGTGACAAGAGTCGTCTCTGGATGCTTTCTTAGAGCTACCATCTGCCACTCCATAGGTTTTTAGTCGTTCGCTTCATGATAGTGCAAAAACTTTCTTACAACGCGACAGGTATTTAATAAAACCGCCTTCTGAGCTGCTGCTAGTACCTTACTGACTCCTACTTGTTTAAGATTTGCAATGCAACTTGCGTGCACATTGCCTGTAGCCGAAATCACAATAAGAAGAATAGATGCACGTTCCACATTCCTCCATATTGTCTTGACGCGATGCCTTCGCCCAAAGGAGTACCTGAGGACAGAGATGGCTTAGGTGTCGATTGCCCTGATCTAGTTTGCCAGGTGAAGAGAACTCTTCATAATCAATCTGAGTCTTGTAGTTAAGGTAGTCGTTATGCTTTTCGTAACTATCCTATGCTGAATATCCTTAGATTAGAGAATACCCAGGTACTTATATCACTCGCCCTCAGCCATTGCCTCGATGTCATTCTTGAACTCGTTCTCTATCTCTGCGATCCATAATTCTCATCTGGTTAAATGCACTGTTCTGCATTTATCTAGTCCGAACTGCAAGTGGATTTCATTGGTAAACTGCTTTGTGATATCGATCACTTGCTGCATATTTGATCTGAACCAAGGTATAGCTTCAGGTCATCCATGTATAGAAGATAGGTCAGTTGATCGCCATCCTCACTATCATGTACGCTACCGTCGGAAATTGTGCGCACGACTCTTGTGAGCGCTATTAAAAATCACTGCTGACTTTGAACCACGATATTTCGATCTCAACTTCAACATTAAGCACGACTTAGGGAACATTGATTGAACATTTTTAATCATATCTCGGCTACCCATGAATCATCATCGCACGACTTAGAATGTCGACAATGTGTGGGCAGATTTTGTAAATTTTCAAGAATTCAAACAAATAGTCATGTGGTACGGAAGGAAAAGCTTGCTTGCATTCAATTTATGCCATGTGCAAGTTTTGTTTATATTTGCGAGCTTGCGTCATAGCAACAGCGTTTATGGTCACTAGATCTTGACTGCCCCTCGAGGTTTTACAACATTCTTTTTGTTCTTCTATAAGGATGTCATTGTCGTCGCAGTGAGAATAAACCTCATCTGCAATGATAGTTGTGAGGCATTTATAAATTGTTGGAAGACAGCCTATCGGCAGAATTTCAGATGAATTTTTAGCGTCTGCTCTTTTATGCAACATTTACGTAATCCCTTTGAGTATATAGCCTGGCATCAGATCAGGGTGTTCGATGATCTTCTGAAAACACCTTGTCAACGCAGGTTGCACACTTGGCAGGTACTTTTACCAGAAATTATGCACCATGTTCAGACCTGGAGCTTTCCAGTTACTGGTCCTTTTCAAAACCGCTAAAACATCTGAATCTGTAATGTTAGGCAGCTCCATTTCGGGGTTATTGCTTGCTCTTGTTTTCTCTAGTTAAAACCACGCAGCGTTTAATTGCTTTTGCTCGTTTTTTCCAAATTCTCGATCAGTAGCTAGTCGTGTCTTCCAATTGAAGGACTTCGGTGTCTTGCTGCTTATTCGGCTTTACGCTCAGTTCACCGTAGAACCTTCTTCCTTCTGCCCGAAAGGATCGATTTTGTTGCCTTCTTGCACTACTTTTCTTGTACCGACTTCCATGGTGGATCTCGATGCCTTCCTGGGGGACAGACTGCATTTATAAGCCTAGTTCTGAGGCCCAACTTTCTAACGGCTGCCACAGCTGCAGAATGCTCAAGTTTTCACCTTGAATGCAGTTAATGTTGCATTTACGCATATGCATAGGTAAAACCTTGCTGTTCACATCAACGGTGTTATTGTCCGGATGTGGTTCTAGTTGATCCGGTACTTGATGTACATTTTCCCTTGCACCTATGCCTTAAAGTAAAATCAGGTTTTTGTTGTCCACATGTTTCAAACAGAGTTTATCAGTAAGAAGCTGCTGCATCACTTCAATTTTGATGGCAGCTATTTCAACAGCCCAAACCAATCTGTTTACAGATTTTGAGCGTTTTTGGTCTGCGAAATTCTGCTCCTTTGTTCTTGTGGCTAGTAACTGTAGAAAACTAGAGTATTCTCACGACAGTTCCGTGTATTCATTTGGAGAAATTTCTCAAAACTATATGAAAAATTGCGCTTTATTCAAAATAATTTCCAGTGGAAATTCCCTTTAAATATTTGTATGCCTATAATACAAGTAACAAAAAATGTTATAATATAAAAATTAAATTATTGGCATTGTTATTAGTAATATTATTTGGATTTACAAATCATATATCAGCGATTATTAGGAAAATTATTGGTAAATTTATTGAGGTTGATAACCACCTAATAGTGTGAGCAATTATTTTCTTAACAATAATGTCAATTCTTTAGTTTCTGCCATACTTTTTCAGAAACCCATTCATTTTTCAAAATATTTGTCTTCACTTTCTTAATTTTTTATAATTATTATGAAAATAAGTGCACTTTCAAGATAATTCGAGAAAATATCACAGTATCAAAGTATTAATCCATTAAAAATGTAGCTGCAACAAACCTTATCCTTTGTTTTTCTCTGAAAACTACATTTAATTGTTTAAAAAATTGTTGTTTTTTTTTTGCTCAACAATGATTTGCAATTACAAATTACGGACAAGGCGGGAAATCTTAGAAATTAGAATCATTAATTAAAAATACTTCCAAAAAAATTGATTTAACAATATCACATTATTGTTTAAAATTAGAGTAGCCTAGCATAGTCCAAATCTGCATTTATTAGAATTTTCTGCTTACCAGTTTTTTTTTAAATTCGATTTTGAATTTTTTGTTTGTGTCAAATTATCCCAAGCAGGCCACCATAAATTGAAAGTAGTTTTTTTCGCTGTAAAGTACATTTTTTTATAGCCCTTGTGTTCGAACAAATTTTTTCCAGATTATGGTAGTAACAACATCTTTTTGCAAAAGTTATTAACAATGAAAATTTAATGTTACAACATTATCAGCATCATTCTCGTAAACGGCTAAACAGACTTTGAAGATTCTTACGTTAAAATTTTTGTTTAAAAACGTAAATTCCAAAAATATTTCTTTCGAATATAAAAACATTGAATTCATTGAAAAAATATCGATTGTTTATAAAAAAATTGAAATTTTTTTGTTTCGAAGAAAAAAAAACTTTTGCACGTTTTTCTTAATTTTTCTGGAGAGAAATTCGAAAAAAATATTAAGTAGTTTCTATTATTTTAAGGGATATAAATTTTTCAGTGCGACGCGCGCGTGCTCAGAGCATGTGATGTATCACTCTATTAAAAAGAATAGTCACTCTTCTTTTGAAATACTCAATAGAAGGCAGGCAATTTGATTGTGAGTAGTATGGTATGAAGAATGTGATGTATTAAGTAATATCCGCTTGTGTATAGCTGTAAAAACACGTAAGATGATTGAAAAATAAGATGGGCGCGATATACTTCTTGGACACTTAAAAGAGATTTACCTGTAAAAGGAATGAAAAGAGAATGAAATTCAATACACATGTCATTTGAGAACAAAAGAATACGATATTCAATGAAATCTGACTAAAAATATCTATATGTAGAGAATGTAGAATAACTTACAAAGAAATGACTTTTAAGAGAATATAAGTACAATTTGGTTATAAAAGTTGGTTATTTTTAAAACAAATTCAAGCTCAAAACAGATTCAAACTCGAATAAAAAAAAACTTTTAGGCAGAAAATTCTAATTCATGCAGATTTTCAATATGCTAGACCAATAAAAAAATTCTATAGAGGTCGCTTTTTTGGCTCCGCACACTTTTTTTGTTCCTGTGTAAGTTTATTATATATCTAATTACACCATTAAAGTTGTGATGTAGACTAAAGAAAATTAGATCTTTAATTGTTTCTGTACAATTAAAAGTAAAGAAGAGATTAATATATACATACAAATTTTGAGGTCGATAAGGAAATACTATATATTGTGCGTTTTGGCACATTTATATTACATCATCGTCTTTTTGCAGAAACAAATAAATTCATTTGCACGTTTCATTTTCAGAAATTAATATTTATTTACCAACATAGCTACTCCTTATTTCGACTTTCCATGATTTCCAATCAAATTCAACCAGCTATCGACAAGAAGGTGGTTCGGACATGTTGAAAGAATGAAAGATGAACGACTGACCAAACAGGTGTATAAAGATAAAGTAAATGGCAGAATGCCCGGAGGTAGACCGCCGAAAGAATGGTTCGAATCTGTGAATGAGACATTAATCCAAAGAGACATAAGAAGCCATAGAAACACGAGAGCTTGCATTAGAAAATGCATGGACGTGAAGGAAGCTAGAGCAGTATGCCAGGAGAGAAAAGTTTGGCGACAAATAGTTTATAAAAATAATGTGAGTAGAGTGAATGACGCTTGAAACAAAGACCTTGGATACTAATGGGCCCGAGTGGGGAACCACACATAACAATTTTGTGAGGCTCTTCACGTGGGGTGATCGCTAGAGAGATTGGTCAGCAACCTGGGTCAGAGCAGTGTTGCGGAAAGAACGTGTCATTTAAATAAATAACACTAGAATTATAGATCAATCTAAAAAATCTATGCCTTACTCTATCTTACCTTACCTATCTACCCTATACCTATATACCTTTCCACACACCCCTACTCGCCATCCGAGCAATAGACGTCTACCCCGAAAGAGAAATGGCTTAATGGTATAATGATAATACGGAAATACCATTCAAGATCTTGGTAATGGAGAAACATATACATATCTTGGAATACCGCAGGCGGAAACCCAAAATGTGCGTGTGTTAAAAACGGCCCTTGTAAAAAGGTATCTCCAAATTCTCAGAAAAATTTGGGTTTCTGAATTCTCTGGAAAGAATAAGATCCTGGCGACCAATATGCTGGCCATTCCTATACTGATCTACGCACTTGGCGCAGTAAAATGGAACGTCGATAAGTTAAAGCAACTTGAGAGAAGCACACGCAAGATGATGACAATCCATCGAAGTCATCATCCTAGATCTTCCGTACCTCGAATATACCTACCTCGAGATAAAGGGGGTAGAGGCTTGCTAAGCTTGGACTCGTACATCAACATGAAGTCGTCAATGTTGCGGTGTTTCTATACCGTGCCCCAGATAAGGCCGCAGAGGATCTTGGCCTTCTATTTGATTCCAGCGATACTACACATGGCCTAGCATCACTAACCCCTTCGGTGCTCAATAGTCGTGTACAGGAAACAGAAAATACGCTTCGACTAAGAGAACATACTGACAAGCCCCTTCATGGTAAATTCTACAGCATCATACGTAGAGAAGAGCTCTCGATAGGTCTATCCAACATGTTTTTTTTTTAAGTCTGCTGGATTTAGATCGGTGACTAAAGGAATTCTTTTTGCCTGTCAAGAAGGCGTTATAGACACCTTAGTTTGCTGCGAGTGCATGATGTATATACCTGTAGGCGATACTAACTGCCAAGCATGTAAGCAAGTGCCAGAAACACTTGGACATGTTCTCAGTGGATGCTCAAAGTATGCACGTTACGGGTACATAGAGAGACATAATGCGGCTCTAAAAGTGTTATATTACCATCTTACGCACTTCTATGGTGTTGATCTATTGACCGTCTTGCCATACGCCCAGGGTGAACCTGAGTCCGTTGTGGAGAATCGTATCGAGAAAACGTATCGGTGCTACAAAGCCTGATATTGTCCTCCAAGATCTGAAGACGAAGATCATTTACGTGATTAAATTCTCGGCGCCAGCCGATGGTAATATCGTGGGAAAGGAGGAAGAAGAACGGGCGAAATATGAAGCACTTCTTTTCGAACTGAGCAGGCTGTACCAAGGCTACAAAGTCCATCTTTTAGTTCCCATAATCGGCTGTCTTGGAGGTATGAAAGCTTCATTTCTTAGCCCACTCAACAAGATTCCGCCCTGCCAACGTCAGGCTCATTCCATCGCAAACCGGATACAAAAGACTGTTCTTCTAGGATCACTTCATCTGGTCCGTCAACATTGTTCCTCATAACATTCTACAAAAATTGGTAACTCTAAAAAAGTATCCAGAGGTGAAACCTTCATCTCCAACTTTCCCGTCTGCCGCGTAAGGTCATCCGCGGCTAGAGACCTGACTCCAAGGAACAGTGTTGAACGATGTTCTCTCGCGTAAATTTGCCGCTCTAGCTTAGCTTCTAGGACAGAAGGAGCAGAAGTGGATGACTTAAACCTTCCAGTTGCTTCAGGATTGGTTGCTTTAAGGAACCATGATCGTAGCTTCCGGAGTCTACAACATCTCCCACATCAATTTTAAAATGAATTTAAATATTAATGATAATAAATTAACAATGTAGCGAAGTTTTCGAGAAAACTCAGAAAGTTGTGAAAACAACTTTTTGGGGTTTCGCCGAAGCCGTACCTAACCTCGGAACCCAAGCAACGGCCAGCCAGAGAAAATTAATTTGAACATTCTTACCGTTCAGTCAGGAAAAAATAAGTATAGAATAAGCCAACACAATAGATATTATATTTTAGAATCAACGTCGAAGCGTCAGAGTACCCTCAATTTAAATAATATTGTAGTCGTCCATAATTTGCGTGAACGGGGTCGAGATCGAAACTGTGTATCAAACTGACAGCTCGTAAACACCGAGCAGGCAGCGCAGACAGCCAACACCAAAGAAGCAGGACGGGAGGATGGAACGAAACCAAGACGGCGCACCAGTCCCGCGCAGGACATGGCGTCACTACCGGACGGCCATGTCTTACCGAAGAAGTGGGGATGTGCCTTAACTAGCAGCCATTTTCCATCACCGGCACCATGACATGGCGTCACTACCAGACGGCCATGTTTCACCGACGAAGTGGGGAGGTGCCAGAACTAGCAGACATTTGCCATCGTCGACACCATAGTGCAACATCATTACCAGACGGTCATGCTTCACCAAAGAAGTGGGGAGGTGCCACAACTAGCAGCCATGTTTCGCCGTCGACATCATATCTCAGCGCCACGACCAGCGGCGAGTAGCGATACTGAGTCTATCACCGAGTCAGGACTAAACCAGCCCTGCAACCCCACACTATTAAGTTCCACTAGCAGTGTCGAAGGCAGTACGTAACAGATTCCACCAGCCCTGCATCACAGCATTGCTGGACGACCCCGCGCTGCTACGATTCAGTAAACGGCCATGTTAGAGACAGCGCGTGAGGACTAATGGGCAGCACGCAGCAGAAGTACGAAGGCACCCATTCGCCGAGATCGACAGACCAGCCATCTTAACTCCAACCGACCAATCGACAGGCGCGACACGAAAAGTTGAGAAGGAAGGAAGCGGAGAAGAACGCTGAACCTGTCACTTATGTTTTCTGACTTGGCATCCTAAAGGATAAAAAAATGGAAAATGACAAGGCGAAGTACGCCAAATGGTTTCAAGGTGAGTGGCCTCTTTACTAGTCTTCTCAGCATTTCTTTTTTCGTGTCTCGGCCTCCACGCGGTGTGCCTTCCAGGACCGCGTGTGCATAAGAATAAAAAGTGTATAGCGTCGACCGAAACTCTCGCGACACCCGGGAGTGGGGCACGCCCGACCCAAAGCCCGACGATAGTTAGTTGAGGCGGGCGTTCCTCAAGAAAACCGTCGACATGGGCACGCGCAACACACGTCAGACGACGTGGTGCAAGCGTGGGCGTCGTGGGCGGCCATTTTGAGGTAGCGGGTCACTCTGGCGACCGGTCGACCATTTCTGCTATGCGTGAGATTCACGGAAATGCTTCCGTGATTATTGATAAATTATGTAGTGTTTCTTTTCATTTGAATAAATGTTTTTTTTATTGTGAACTTTTAAAATGGAGTCGTGATAAATTTCACAACCGTCACTTTCTTGATTGCGTACACTCTTACTCTACCGGTCTCACCCCTCTTCTAGTGCAAAACAACGATTGAGCTAGTTAGCCTAGAAGTCGCGACGAGACCAGAACCGACGGGGCTCGGATAGTTTAATCTATCTGGCGCCTGAAAAATAAATTCAACGAGCTTCGTGGGTTGTTCGTGAGTCGAAAGATTGTGACTCTCGAAGTCGGCATAACCCGGTGCTTGTGTCCCAGCTAAGAGGTAATTGGCAGCCAAATATATATATATAGATATATATATATCTTAAAAAACATATAACTATGTTTTCCAATCCTGGGTCATCCCCGGCCAAGACGTGATTAGCCGTGGTGCACACGAGGACTTTGGAAAACCTTGTTATACGGTGTATAAGGTATTATAAGGATAACGTAACTTTCTTAGGAATTTTTTTCAAATTGGGAATGTAGATATATTAAAGTACTCTCTGATGACCAGTACAATTAGAAAGAGGTTGCCCACTCCAAAGTTGAGATAATTGAATTTGAAATCAGCACCCTTTGCACGTGCCCTATCCCAGGGTATCAAAAATGCCACATAGATTACCATAGCTGATAAACTTTTCTAAGCATTTTTTTTAACTAGAAAAAATGGAAAAACACACAGCTTCTGTGAGAAATTCAGAATTCTTTGCCATTTCTTTGATAGAAAAAAGCTCTAAAAGTGTAAAAGAACAGAGAGGTGCGATAGGTTAGACACATTAATAAGCTTCCAGTTAATCGACGTGAAGCTTACCATTACTGTTTCCCACACGTTCATTACCATGGCTATCTAGTTTGCAATTTCCATGGGGTGAAGTTTCTCTGCCTACAGTAAAAGAATACTGCTTATCTTATAGATCTCTTTTTTAAGCATATACATGTCCATGAGTACTCTCTTAAGGTTTTGAGCCTGCTGCGTGATCTTCTTGACCATGGCCATGATCACTTTTGACCTTGTCTTGTTCTCCTTCTAGTCATTTTTCGGTGAACTTCCCACCCTCTTTCTTTTTTTCTTATGTCTGCATCCACAAAGATGCTCAGAGAACCTCATATATCCGCGGAGAAAATGCCAGCTCCGGTAGCGAGTAGGTTCTATGTCTTGGCAAAGTTCTCCTAGTGGAATGAATATCGTATCTTCTTGTAAAATTTTTCACTGTGGCCAGAATTAGTTCCGCTCAGGCAACAAACCTTGGGAACCACTAGAGGTAAGTCTGGGGTTTATACAGGAAGAAGCTTCTTTTAAAAGCACGTACAACTGGAAAAATTCAAAAGGCACGTACAAATCGAAGATTCTCGAAAAGCATGCATGAATCAAAGATTCTCGAAAGGCATGCATAAATCAAAGATTCTCGAAAGTCACGTACGAATGGACAATCTTCTAAAGCTACGTACTTTTTATTTGATCATCGAATGCTACCTCGTGATTCGTATTTTTTTAAATATTTTATGAATCTTCATTATAATATTATATAGCTCTGTCGATCGGTTCAACCCTATTTTATGCTGATGACAGTTCAAATGGTTGTGCCCTGTGAGCATCTGAACCACTATCTTCAGGTGTTGCTTGGGTAATCTGAGGATTTCCGTGGGTCTATCCATCCTGCATGTTTAGACCAGGATGGCTTTAGCTTCTCGTCAACACCGGTTTTGTTTCCAGTACTCCCGGTGCTTCGTGCGGATCCAGACTTAGATGGCCATCTCCCAGTGCAGCAAAACGTTAGTACTAGTACCGGTTCCGGCATATGTATTCAACTGCTGTGCCGCAACTGTTATGTCTGGTTTTCCAATATAAATAAATATCTATAGACCTCAGTTCTATAAAATGTAGCTGCGCAGTCGCTACTGTGCGCATGCAGCGACATTTTCTGCATCCCCTGGCCAATGTGTTTAACAGATAACGCCGGTTAGTGAATAATAATTTATTAGTGAATTATAACTTATTTAAATTTATATAACTTATATAAACTTCTTCTATATAGCCATCTAACTTCTTATTAATCTTGAATCTACTAGAACTTATAACCAAGAAATAATTTACGATTAAAAATTTTTTCGAGATTTAAAATTTCCAAAATTATAAATATTTTAAAGTGATGATTAAAATTTTAAAAGAAAAAAAAAATGGTTAAGAAACGGGTCACAAAAATTTGTTACGCGTTCCTGCATAGCTGTAGCTTATATTTTAGATTTGTTGTTTAATACTCCGAATTAAGTTACCTGCGAGGTTTTCTTACGAGTTGCGAATGCGTAGGTAGGGGCTTCGAACCCACAGCGAATAAGAATTTTATTAGCGTGCGATTATTAATTTAGTGATTGTTTGCATAATAGTAAATAATTATGTAATTAAATATGTGAACAAATATTAAAGCCTAACGATAATAATAATAATAATAAAGATTAATTTTTGTAGGCGAAAATCGGTCATCATTTTATAGAACTGTTTTTAGATTTTCTAGAACTATTCTACGGTTTTCGCATCCTGCCTTCTAATAGAGGTTACGTCATCTCATTCTTTACATTTCGTAGCATTTTGTAACACATTTCGTAGAATAGTTCAATGCAATGTAAAACCAAGAAGATTTTAACTTTTATTAAACTACCCGTCGTATCCTCTACTATAGGACTAGTTCTATAAAATTAAATTAAATTTTTTTTCCGTGTGTGTTCTACATGTTCACAAAGAAACGCGTACTAAACTTAACAAAAAAAGTTATCCGTGAATTTGATTAACTTCAATTTGTTTTGCAGTACACATTGATAGAAGAATTTTTTAAAGCGGTCGTTGACTCATTACACACACATGCAAAAAATTGCTAATAAACTAACCTTAACGTGCCTCAAAGGCCTTTTCCCCTTGTACCAAGTAATGACAGCTGATGGCCTAGAACCCGTTGTTTCGCATACGACGTCGTAGTGGCGTCCAGCAAGTAAGGATTCCTTTCCGCTTTCTTCATCACGTGGCTTGTGGATAGTAACGGTCAAAGGTTTCACTGAAACAGTTCAAAACACCAAAACTTTACTCGTTATGTACTAACTCCAAATGAAAAAAAAAAGTTGTAGTTTAGAAAATATTCACGTTTTTCTGAGTTAAGGTCAAAATCATTATTTTCGAGTTTTAGTGGGGGATGATAATGGATCCATAGTAAATTTATTAGGACTCTACTCATATCCAGAAAGTAACTGGAAGTAGGTATATTTCATCTTCAAAAAAAGTATAACACGTGTACTTATGGTAATCGCCAAGTTTAGATGCGTTTTTTTCGAAAAACGTTTTTTCGAAGTTCCAAATTTCAAGATTGCCCTAGTCTCTCATTTCTACTTAGAGTGTTCTTTTTGGGTCTGAAATGCCGAGAATTCATCTGGATATATGCCCCTTTATGTATGTATCTACGAGAACGATTTTGTAAAAGTGAACGTTGAAATTTCTTAAGTGTGATTTTGTGGGCCTTCCTAGTTTAGTTTATATTATATGCGGGCGTGGAGCCCCGATGGAGCCCCTTTTGCGCTTAAGCTATAAAGCCTATTGTTTCACACTCTTAACTATTCGCTTTAAGTATTTGACCTCAGACCTTTTGATGAAGCCTAGTATGTCAACCACTGCACAGTGGGGCCAAACCGAGAAAACCCGGACGAAAGTCCAAAAAATGAAAGTTTTTAATGGGGATTTTTCGACTTAGGATCGGCTACAGTAGTGCCTAGTGAAATCGAATCCACTCACAATGCGTCCCCAACTCGACCTGAGTAGTGCTGAGGTTAATTGAAATGTAGCGTTCTAGCGAGCAGTGAGTAGTACGTTCAGAAGAGAGAAAAGGAGACGTGGGCGTTTTAAAAGCCTGAATTGTTGAAATTATCGATTCCATTCATATAAAATGGAATCAACTCCTAGAAGTAAGTAAAATATTATGACCATTTATAAAATAGTATTGTATTAGGCAAAAAAAAATTAAGAAGAAGAATAGCGCATTTGATTTTCAATCTGACCTATACAAAAATTGGTCGTTTTAAAGTAAAATAGTAAAATGTTCCGCATTGTTCCGTCTTAAAAACGATTAGAGGTTGTAGATTAACGTATTGCGAATGAAATATTTCAATTTTAGCTGCCCATATCTGCCCGCCTAATTTTAATCGAATTTTTTGAGAAAAAATATATGCGTTGCGTGAATAACGCTCTCGCTCTCTAAAGAGTAAACAGTAGGACGGATTGAAAATTATCCAAATAGTCGAATCTTTTGAGCTGAGCGAAAAAAATGTGTGGGTTGACATCCGAAAAAAGTGAGAAAACAAATGTTTGAAATCGGTTAATATCTCCTGTTCTCTTT
The DNA here is from genome assembly GCA_932074435.1 of Andricus kollari. Lineage (NCBI taxonomy): Eukaryota > Metazoa > Arthropoda > Insecta > Hymenoptera > Cynipidae > Andricus > Andricus kollari. The sequence goes on along the minus strand of CAKNWW010259239.1, from coordinate 66 downwards.
TTTGATTTGAAAATTCAAATTTTTTAAAATTCCAAAAAATTTCCCTATTGCTCCGAAATTTTGGAC
>CAKNWW010259214.1:0-10541 GCA_932074435.1 Andricus kollari | reverse complement strand
TGAATGCCTTGGACTGAAATATTCTTAAAAATTTTGAACTTTAATTGTAAGGTTTTAAAAATAATTTTCAAGCTTTGATTCCTGAATTTCTTCACTCAGGGGAATGGACTTTTTTACATTTTCAACTATGAATCATTCCAAATTTAAAAACTAGGATTATTTCGCTTTCATGTTTTAAATTATAACTTAAGTAACACTGATCAGTAATTCTAACTGTAACGAGTTCCCTTTTGTATAACTTGGACAACACTGAATTTTAATACATTTCGATTACTATTTACCAAACTTTAAAATGTCTTAAAAATTAAAAATATTTCTGGACTTTTCAAATGCTATTCTTGAAATTATTTTGTTTCCGGACAAGTAATAAGTTGATTACATAGAAAGACAAAGTCAATTACCAATTGACAGTTGATTAAAAAAGAAAATGGAAAATAAGCGTTTGTACCTGCGTCGCAATTAACGCAATTGGATTGTCACTTGTTAACAGTAATGTCGAGGGTGGATTTGCTCGTCAGAGAGTACATTCACAAAGGAAAGGATAATATTTTCCAGTATGACTTTGTGAAGAGAGTGTTGACTCTCGTGTCGATATACAATCACTCGCAGACCCATCTCTGCTAACAGAATTTTGCTTGAAAACCACTGGCTCGAATAAATCGCCTTTACTCAGTTTGACCAATCGAGACTTTATATAATGGAAAAACATCTGTTCGAATCTCATCGCTTCAGGTGAAATAATATATTTCCAGCTTCTATGAATTATTCCTTTTTTTATCAATTATTTACTGTTAAAAAGTTTAAAAGCACCCGTAATATATCGATCATCAAAATCGGTTTTGTGCGTTTATTGTTGTACTTATGTAGCTATATTAAAGAAAAAGAGTCAAAAGCGATATTTTATTGGATAGATAATTTTTCTTTCTGTATATTTTATTCAAAATTAATTTTTCTTTTTGATTATATTCTTCACTGATCTTTGATGAAATTAATTAACCCTTAACTCAAGAGCGTATTTAAAAAAATAAAAATGTAGTATTTTGATAAGCCTAAACAAATTATTCAATTTTGAATCATTATGTTAAAAATGTTTTGTTATTGAACAGAAATTGATACAGATTTAGTAAACGCTAAATATTACAAAGATATATGCTTCGAAACTTTTACCTGAGTAAAACAAAAGTTCCGTCGGGATCCCATTAGAATTCCGAATGAAGTCCTACTAACAAAAAAGTACTGAGTATTAGACAAATCAATACGAAAGTACCAACTTTTCTCAACATTCTTCCACGGCAGGATTGTTTCCAAACTATTTTTGGACTTGAAAACATTTTTTTTTCAATTAAGAGGTACTTTTTTAGTACGTTTTCCTTTAACAAGTTTTATTGAAACCGGACGGATTTAGTCCTATTTTAGCAGCAGTTTTTGGCACTTAAATACCATGAGCACTTCTAAAAATAAAAACAAACAATAAACTTGAACTTTTTCAGCACCTTTGTCCCTATTTAAACTTTTAAAAAAATTTAGTAAAAGTTGATACTTTTAGTACTGATTTGTCTCGTAACCACGTCTTTATTGCGTCTTTATTGGAATCCTAATGGGATCTCAATGAGACTTTTTTTCTCGGGTACGTTCATTGAAAGAATGCCGCTATTAAAAACCAGTAAACCCACTTTAATTTTTAATCTTGGAATCTCGTCTCGACTTAAAGAGTCTAAAAATAACTGTTTAAATATTTCCATCGGGTAAGAAAAGTTTCAAGCATACACGTATGGTTATTTATGTTTTTTTGAATTGAAAAAAGTCTCTTTTGTTTTCTTAAAATTAATAATTTTCTACAATTTTGCTGCACCAGAAATATTATCGATCCTTGGAAAGTAGATTATTATTCTTCATTCTAAAATTATTATTAATGCATGAGGAATATCCTGCCATAGGTTAAGTAGCAATTCGGATTTAGCTGGAAAAGTCTACCGTCTTTCCTGGACAAAAGAGAAGAACAGAGAAAAGGATGCGGTGCAGCAAGTGACGTTAAGTTGAATTAATGATCGAAACCGTCAGACTCCAGGCGCCATGGAATCGTCTTGCTCGAGAAGCGATCAAACGACGGACGTTTCGACTTCCTCGTTCGCCGTTTTGTCGCGATTGTTTCGTTGCTTCTTACTTATTATTTTATTTCTTACTAGAGACGACCGACAACGAACAAATCGACGAAAGGAGAATAGAAATACGAAATTGAACTTTATGACACTTCTTTCACTTCCAGATTCTTTCTTTGCATCAAACTCATCAATTTGTGATCTCTTGAGATTTTAATGATTAACAACTTCAATTTATAGATTTAAAATTACCCAAAAAGAATCTTAGAAAATAATAAATACTATTTATATTCTATTTCTTTATCTCTTTCTCTCTGTGCTCGATTCGTCGATTTTCGTTAATGTAGCGGATGTAGGTATCCTGCGAAGCGAGGATAAAAATGTTTCTTTGCAACCTTAGACCTTAAGACGTTTAATTAGCTTAAGTAGTCTTCCGCAATGCCAAGTCAGTCTCTGTCGCTTTTTTATGGAGGGAAAGTGGACGAATAGTTTTTCTTTTTCCGCCTCACGTTTTGTGAATTGAATTTGTCACAATTTCTTTGGCACAGCTTTCAACGACTTTGCGAAAAAGAACCGACTGGCATTTCGCGATTGACCTTAATCATTAGGTAGCACCTTCGTGATTCAACTTCGTTTACCGCCTTCTAAACGCGTCGGACTTGGAAGAAATGCCGACAATTTTTTGAATAGAATATTGTTTCGTATTTATTTTTAAAATATGGATGAAACCCAATAGAAGAATCTCATACCTGAAACTCTTCAAAAAAAATTTGTTAGAGTGTGTTCAATTCCCCTCAGATCATGAACAACGTATGCAATTTTTTTTAAAGAGCAATGCACTTGCTTTACTTTAATTTTAATAACTAAAATAATGGAAAATCAATTGAAAAGCAAATACTTTCTGCACCTAGCCGGATTGTTAGATTCAGCACTCATAAGATTTTATCATAGATTTATGTTTTCTAGATAGATAGATTCAAGTTATTCTCTGAGTAGGTGAAGCATACAATATTTGAATTACATTTTACAAATGAACGGAAAGGGAGATACGAAAGAAAAAATGCAAATTACAAAAAATGTCGGCACTCTTTCATTATTGTACACACGTTTGCGGCAAATGTATATTTTCCAACGAACAACGATAAAGGAAATTCAGTAAAGGACTGTATAGACCGTGTAGTAAAGACGTTACTTCCCAACTTTGGACGACAAATCTACAAGATAAGCGAGTTTTGAACCTACACGAATAAGACGAACATAACGAAAACTGAATTTTTTATTGGAAGAGATTCGGGATTCAAAGGCACCGGCACATTTTCCGGAAGTACATCACTTAAATAAAGCGTTTTAGTATTAAAGGAACATGAAAATTGTTTATAAGAAAAACTGCAGAATTAAAACATTCAGATCCTTTCTAGTTTGAAAGTGAGGTTGAGCAACATTTTTTAAAATAATCAAAACTCTTGAAAGAACTCTGAAGAGAAAAAATTAAGTTTCAAATTAATATTTTCAATATTAATATTTTTTTTCAATTTTATAAATTTAAAATACAAAATTTTTAAGAACATGACGGGATAGTCAAGCTTTAGTTGAATATTGTAAACATTTTAATTGAAAAATATGTATTTAAGAAATAAATAATAAAACACGAAATACTCAACTTTTTTTATATTATAAGTTACATAGAAATCCAAGTTAGGTTAATTTTTAATTTTCAGAGTTTGGTCACTGGTTTCAATTATTTAAAAAATGTTTGCTTATCTTCACCAATAATTAATTATGTTTTGAAAGACCAGAAGTTTAAAAAGATGAATAGTAATTCTGCTTAACTCAATTGCGTTTATTACTATAATCGTAAAACGCTGAGTGGCCTTTAAAGATTATTTCTATTTCTGTTGAATTTATGCACTTTAAGTTGGAAATACATGATGCAAAGACTTTAGAATTTATCATTTTCTAACTTCGATGTGTTTTGAATCAAATTGTAAAGGTACTTTAAAAATTTGGACTAAGTAAAACTTTACCATACAAATTATATATATAATTGTATATAAAAATGTTCATATATTTTTACTTAGGTGTGCTCTAAATTTTGAATGCATTAAAATTCCTAAAGTTAAAAATTTAAAATGCCCTACAAATTATCTTTCTTCCAAAAGATGTTCTTTAACATAAAAGCTTTCAGATTTAGTTATTTTAATTATCATCTTTTTAATAAGAAAATGGAATAGTAAAATAAATTTGTATTAAAGAAAATGCTATTATAGAATTAAATAAAGAATAATTTTTCCACATAAATATTGCAAGATATTTTATCAAAAATAAAATGGTGGCGCGTACTTCCGTTTAGTGCACGCGTCGTGGTTTCTCCGCGACTCGTCCTTTACGTATAAAATCGCGATCGATCAATTTTTTCCCTAATTTTAAGATCGGATTATTCGTTGGGAGAAACTATGAGTTACACTCGATTATATCATACAGTAGTTACTACGTCTAGGATAGGTATAATAACGTACGTATCACTCTTCGGATGTTCGTCACACGAAGAAGTAGACCGATAACAACAACGACAACAAAAAAGAACTAATGGTATTATTATTGCAGGAAGAGGAAATAGAGCTTATAACCATTATCTTGTTTACCGCGTCGTCGTGTTCTTTGGTTTAAATTGATCCTTATCACAAATTATTCTCACTAGCATAATGTACATAGAAATCTTTCTGATGTCTATGTTTAGAGGCCCCTGGCCTTTGCCGCAAGGCTCGAAATTAGGATCGTAGTCCGTATGTGCCTTTTCATCTTTATCTGTTTTATCTTCTTCTCTGTTTTCTTAGTTACTTATTTCGTAATTGACGCATCTTGGTGGGCCGTGGGCTGGATGGATACAATTCTTTTTTTTTTCCCTTAATATTTTTCTCCGCTACCTCTATATAGACGCGATCCGCGCTTCAATCGATGGGGAATTACCACTTCGGCTGCAATTATTTTCCTCTCGATTGACTATTTTTGTCGTAAAAGCTCAGAAATCCAAAGATAAAATCGCAGAATTTCTCGCCAGCTTTGGCAAGGTGGTAACTAATTTATTTCCGAGGCTCTGTAGAAATATTTCTTTCAGATAAATGGTTAGTCTTACTAAGCAAATGAATATCTAAGTCGTAAATAATAACTGAGACAAACTACTAGTCTCCAAACGAAGCAAACTTAAACATCTTTTGCATTCATTAAAAAAAATTTGGATTATTTTTAATTGAAAGGCTTTAAAATGTCCAGTTCCTTCTGCTGGGAAGCATCAATATTCCAAAAATTAATCCATCCTACTAAGAGCCTCGAAATCCAACAATCCTATTCACTCCTAATTATTCCATTTATAGATCCACTGGGAATTATCAGGTTCGAGCTGGGATGTCTCAACGGAAGTGTTTTCTTCGCGCTGATAACAGGAAAAGCTGGAGCGTTGGAAAGAAATGGAAGGGCGGAAGGAAGGAGGTTGCCGGATTTTTGCCTGGATTAGCGTTGATGGATGTGGGTTGTGAGGTGCTTGGATAAATAATCAGCCCGAGCGAAACATTTTCCGCACATCTCGCAGTGGTAGGGTCGTTCACCGGTGTGAATACGTAGATGTCTGGTGAGATCACTCTTGCCTCCGAATGCCCTCGCGCAGAAAAGGCAAACAAAGGGTCGTTCTCCAGTGTGTTTTCGGACGTGAAGTTTCAGGTTTTCCTTTGACCTGACACATTTTCCACAAAACGGACAGGCAAATCGTCGTTCCCTTCTATCGGATTCGTGAGTCCTGGCAACACTAACAGTGGCTTCCATGGGTTCTCTTCGAACCTCATCATCAAGGCCACCATCATCTGGTTCTCCAGGTTCGCTGGCTCCATTACCTGCGATGGTATCAGTAGTTTCGGGATTCTCCTGAAGACAAGCTGTCTCTGAAACGATTTCTTCTTTACAGGTGTTTTCTGAATGTTCTCCTGACAGGTCCTCCACGTTGACTGGACTGGCATCACTTCCAGTTTCCATTTGGAGAGGTTCTCCGGTGCTGGAGACTTGGTCACTTCTTTCAGCAGCGGATGTTCTTAACGACTCTGGTGTTCTCTGAAGACGCTCAAGTGCGTGATTCAACCTATGTTTCTTAAAGGATTTAAGATACCTGAATTGCATACCGCAAACGTCGCAGGTGAAGAGCTTGTCGGCGGGAAGACGAGCTCGGTGGTTTTGTTCTCGGTGCTTGACGTAGGCGGATCGATAGCGGTAACGTTGCCCACATTGTTCGCAGGTGAAGGGTTTATCGTCTCCAGGAGGACCAGCGTGCTGGAGCACGGCATGCCTTTGGAGAAGAAAAGCTGTGGGGAAAGTTGCAAGGCATACTCCACATCTTCGGGCTAGACCTGCGATTCCGGCAAACCCTCCGGAGAGAAGGGATGATCCGTCACCTCCAGGTCCACCATTCCCTGCGGCTGTTCGCTCCACTAGGGCATTCCAGCCACTCGCGTCCAGACCCAGAGCTAGGGAAACCTGCGGAGCAAAAGAGAGATTTTTATTTTTGGTTTTATTTTGTTGCGATCGGCAAAGGATTAATGGAGAATCTTCTGAGTTATTTACCGTTTTTATTTTCCTTCAGGATGAGTATGTTTGAAGGAACTCAAATCTCAGTACTGAAATGTCTGTCATGTTGTTTTATGTGTTTTGGTTAAGAGAACTAAGTTGAACGAACAAAGATTGTAATGTTATGAACTTATTTAAAATTACTTTTTCTAGGTCAATCTTGGAAAAATATGATTATATTATAAAAATTATATCTGAAAGTTGGATTAAAATACTACGTTAAAAGCTGTCAATGTCGCTGTAGATATAAGGTGGCTACTGGATACTTAAGTCTCAGAAAAAAAAATTCTCGTGCATTCACCAGGGTCTACCCAGTCATTCAAAATTTTTAATTTAAGCCTTCAAAAACTAAAAAATTTGAAATTTTTCAACGTTACGGAATTAAATAAAATACGAGCTTCTACAAGTCAAATGGGTCCTGGTGACTAACAGGCTCCGTGGCGCAGTAAACAGCGTGCTGGTGGAGAAACACCAGCGGCCAGGGTTCGAATCCTAGCCCGGAGTCAATTTTTGCGCACTATCGATTCTTTGCAGCTCTTTGTAATATCTAGTAATTAGATTAAGTCAAGTTGAGGAAAAGTAGAAATAACGGCGCTAGCAGCCGGGGGACTCTGTTATAATTTCAATCACCAAAAACTCTATTTCTAACCATAAAATCTATCCAAGTGGACAATCAAATGAAGGACTGACATTCAAAAGTACCTAACCCAAAAGAATTTTGAAATTCTTTGTTTTTTTGTAATGTCTAATCATTGTCTAATCAAACGTCGATAATAAAAATCTAAAATTACTTTTAGATTTTTTCAATAAAAATCCTCAAAAACGGTAGAAAACCTCACTCGAGGGGTCAGTTGCTGGGGTTAGGTACAGTCCTTAAAATGTTAATATGGCACAATTTTAAATCGAGACTTTTTTTTGTATTGAATAAGTTTAATTTTAAGGCTTTCTGAATACAATAATATTCCAAAGTAAAACATTCAAAATTATATAACGTGAAAAAGAGAAAGTAGTAGCCATCCAAATTTTAGACACAGTTTTTATGGCAAAGCTTTTTAATGAAAAAGATATCAGTACGTTTTCAAATTTTAATTGTTTTAAATTAAACAATGCTAAATTCAAAGTGTTCTCAATTTGAAAAGGGCGATAAGGGTGGCCCAAAAAACAAAAGTTTCCCATAATAACATGGGGAAAAAACACACTTTGTCAATTCCGTCCAAAACGTGAAAATGTACGTAATACAATAAAGGCAATACTTTCATGATCTCATGATAATTCTTCGAGAAATACTAATCCATTAATAATTTTTCATTTTAACCCCCTGCGTCCCCTTCATGGTGCCCTAAAAACTACCCCATGCATGTGGAATAAGGATTTTGCGGAATACTGCCCTTCATTATTACTTTTCCTCATTTTTTTTCATAGATCCTCATAAATGAATAAATTACAAAGATATCATGTATTTTAAAATAATTTTTGACTGTTTAAACAATTTTTCGACATTTTAACAATTTCATTTCCATAGATAGAATATCGCGAATTGAGGGTATTTTATTGAAGCTATGGAGTATTTAATGAACTTGGAGAGTGCATATTTTTATTTAAATTGTTTTTTCATTGTTTCAATAGTTTCTTTTTGTTTAAATCCAACTTTTTAACGGAAAAGCTAAAAAATCGTACTTTCATGCTAGTTTTTTCAAAAGTTTCAAAATTTTAGACTATATCTTACATTCTCTAAGGTACTTCTTATTGCATAATAAAATTGGTATTTTCTTTGAATGATTTATGAATTTTAAAAGTGAATTTTATCATTTTAGTTGTCTCTTGTTTAAACAATTTACAATTGTTTAGATCCAACTTTTGATAAGAAAAAGGTAGATAAGTTTTTTGTTGTTGCCATTTTTCAATAAGTTCCATTACATTCTTATAATTCTTAGATTTTTTAACCTACAGTTAATTGTTGAAATAATTTGTATTAGCTTGAAAAATTATCATCTTATCATATCACAAAGTAATGGTATTTTCTGAACCATATGGCCTGATTAATGTGAGCACCTATTTCCGAACATATATTCCTTATTTTTAATTGTTCTTATTAAATTACTTGAACAATAAATAGACAACTAAAATGAAAAAATATTCACTCTTTACATTCACACCTTAGGCCAAAACAATCAGAAAATACCATCAGGTCGCGATTTTATAAGATAATAAATGATTTAAACAAACAAAAATTATTTAAGCAATAAGAAGAAACCCATAACAATTAAGATTTAGGGTAACGTTTTGAAACTTGTTAAAAACTAGCAAGAAAGTATGACTTTCTAGCCTTTTCCGTTAAAAAGTTGGATTTAAATCAAAACAAATGATTTAAACGATAAAAAAACATTTGAAATAAAAATATACACTCTCCAAGTTTATTAAATACACCAAAGCATTAATTGAATACCCTTAATTTGCGATATTCTATGAAAATAAAATTGTTCAAATGAACAGTAATTGTTCAAACAATTAAAAATTAATTTTAGAAGTACAGGAACCCAGTCGGCACAAGTGTCCAGAAACGTTATTAGAACGTTCTAAAAACGTCCTAAGTCAGTCCAAATAACGTTCCTTGAATATACAATGTTCCAGGGACGTTTTAAGGACTTATTTGGAATATGAAACGTTTTCAGAACATTATTTGGTCTGACTTAGGACAGTTTTTGAAACGTCCAAATAACGTCTTTTGTTTTGTACGTTCAAGAAACGTTTTTAGGACGTTCCAATTACGTTCTTAAATTTCGTGCCCACTGGGAAGTCTCGTAATTTATTCAATTATGAGGATCTATGAAAAAAATGAGAAAAAAGTCGTAATTAAGGAAAATATTTCGCAAAATTCTCATTGCACTTGCATGGGATAGTTCTTGTGGCACCATGAAATGCGCTCAGGGGGTTTGAAATAAAAAATTAATCATAGATTAGTATTCCGTGAAGAGTTTTCATGAGATCATGAAAGTATATTGGCTATACAGTTTATCACAAACTTTCACGTTTTGGACAGAATTTACAAAAATGTGTTTTCCCCCAAGTTATTCTTATGAAAAACTTAAGGGGGTTGATGGTCCCTCTTATTATTAAAAAAAGGCGTGTTTACTTGTTTGGGAACCTAACAAAATAGGGGTTGCCGCAAGAAATTTCGAAACTTTTTTTTTGTGCCAGTCTAATGTCGATTCTGAAGCGCTGAATATCAAATTAGAAATATTCAAGATTGCATAATTGAAAAGTGAGGATCTATAAAACCTGCAATATTTAATCACTGAAATTGCTGAATCATATAATTATTTCTTCATAAACCAACTATGTTTTAAAAAAAGTTCTTTGAGAATGTAGATATCTTCTGTACTTTAAATCCCTATTGAAACATGGATCGCTTTTGGCAGGTGAAGTTTGCGGAAATTTTCAGGTTGCAAATAATTAAATATGTTTGTATTTAGCTAGCTAATTCATACAAATACTTTAAAGTGCAGGTGTTTCAAAAATACACTGAGAGACCTTTTGTTTGAATAAATGAAAAAAAAATTAGAATTTAGTATAATATCGTTCCAAAATAGGGAAACCCGAGGTTTTATTACACTTATTCGTATGACAGTACCGAAGTTTAATATTATCATACGAGTCTCTAAAACACGAAGACGACAAAGAAGTATTCTAAATACGAAATATTATGAATCTCAATTTCAATAATTAACACTATGAGAAAATTATATTCTTTTTACTGAGTTTTCGAAAAATAATTTGAATAAGAAAAATACAGAATATCATAATCTCGAAAACGTATTTTAGAAATTGATATTG
>CAKNWW010259176.1:0-10620 GCA_932074435.1 Andricus kollari | reverse complement strand
TTTCCTTTCTCCTTCACTTTCACATATTTTCTATCTCATTCTCGTTTTGCTATTTTTCCACATCCATTCTTTCATTCTTCCTCATTCGCCCCTCTAGCCCCCTCCAATTCCTTCATCCACTCCTCACCCATTCCATCCTCCCCTAGAATCTTTACCACATTCTCTTGTCAGCTTCCTTTATCTTCCATTCCTCTCCTACAGCCTTCCCATACATGCTCTCATGTTTCTTCCTCCCGTTAACATATTCTGCACTTTCTGTTCCCTTCCTTTTCCCAATACATCCCCTCCCTTACCTGGATTTCCAATCTAAATCTTGCTATTTTGGTCCATCTTCCCTCTCCCCATCCCTTTTCTAAATACTTTGGTACTCCTTCCTTTTTTATCATCTTATACCATTTATTATATTTTGATTCCTTAATCATTCCCCATCTTTCCGTTAATTGTCTTTCCCTGTCCCTTCTCTCGAATTCCTCATAGCTTACTCCATTCCCCTCTCCTACATCTCTAGCACTATAAGACTCCCTCCTTTCTTTTTCTTATCCTGTTAGTTCTACCATCCTCCCTCTCCTTTCTTCTACCTCCTTCAAACATTTTTTCGCTAACTCCCCTCCCTTCCCCTCCCTTAAATTCGTCTCAAATAGCCATGCTCTCTTACCCGCTCCAGTACTTACTTTCTTCCTCTGTGCTTCTTCTCTCACCATATATCCAGGCGTCCTCCAGTCTACTCCTAGCGTCCACCTTATACCTTATACCTTCCTTGTATACTCTCAATCTCTTTCCTATTCTTCCATCCCCATATCTCCGCTCCGTAACAGAATACCGGCCATACCAATATATCAAATAACCACATTCTCCCTCTCCAATCTTTCTTCAACCTTCTTTTTTCTATTCACCATATCTGTTTCATTATCCCTGCCGCTTTTTTATCCTTTCTCTTACATGAGCTACATGATCTCCATTAATTTGCAAGGTATAGTCCAAATATTTAAACTCCTTTACTTCTTCTAACTTTACTCCCTTCCATCTCCCAGTCCATTCTTTCTTTCTTCTCTCACCTTTTCTAAACCTCATTATCTTTGTCTTTTCTACATTTAAATTCAACTTTTTCCCATCTAAGTATTTCTCCAATCCTGTAATTAAGCCCGTCATCCCTTCTTTATTATCTGCCCCATCCCTTTCTCTTTATTTCTTCTTCTAAATCTGAGATTAGTATAATTAATAAAAGTGGGCTCAGAGGACATCCTTGCCTTACTTCTCTCACTAACCAGAAACTATCTCCTACTTGTTCTCCTACGTTTACCCTGCTTTTAGTCTCTCTGATAATTTTCGATACTCTCTTTATTAAGCCCTCTGGTATACCCTTTTTCACCATAACTTTTTCTATCTCGACTCGGTCCAAGGAGTCAAACGCCGCTTTCAAGTCAACGAATATTGCTATCATTGCCCCTTTCCCCCTTTTAATCCTTTTATTTATCAGCTAATTCAGAAGATATATATTGTCCATCACCCCCATCCCTTTTCTAAACCATGTCTGATTCGGTGGTTATATCTTTTTTCCCTCAACTTCTTTCTTCAGTCTCTACGACAAAACAGTTAGATATACTTTATATAATATTGGCATCAGCGTCACACTCCTATAATCTTTAACCTCCTTCCCTTTGCCTTTCTTCACTATGGGTACCACTTCTCCTTCTTTCCATAACTCTGGCCACCCCTCTCCTCTCCATACTCCATTACACATTATCCACGCCCATTCCTTTAGAGTTCTGTCCCCCCATATTACCAGACTTAATTTGGAATCTCATCTATACCAGGTGCCTTTCCATCTTTCACGATTCCTAACTCCTTGACTATTTCTTCCCTTGTTATTTCCTCTTCCTCATCTCTTTCTCTACCATATTTTTCTCCTTTCCTAACTTCTCTCTCTACCCCTCCTAGCAAATCCATAAAATATTTTTTCCATTCTATCATTTCAGTGACCTGATTTATTCTTTCTCTTCTTTTGTTCTCTCTATTTACTACTTTCCAAACCTCTTCTTCCGCCCTAGCCTTTTCCACCTCTTCCTCAAACCTTTTATTCTCCTCCTCTTTCTTTTGATAACACAACTGAGTGTACTCCTTCTTTTCTCCTATATTCTTCCCCCACTACTTTTCTCCATTTTCTTAATTCCTTTCTGACCTTCTTTTTCTTTTTACATTCCTCATCCCATCCATTTCTAGTCCCACCTTTACTAACTTCTATTTTGCTTGTACTTTCTAATCCTCTTTTTATTTCTCCTATCCCTATTTCCATCTCCTTTTCTTTGAACTGTTCTTTTCCTTCCATTGACCAATCTCCTTTTTCAGCTCTTTTTACCTTCGCATCCTTTTTATCCATATTGTGATTACTTTTTTCTCCCTCTAATGTCACTATTACGGGAAAGTGATCCCAATCTATGTAATCCCCTACCTCTAGTTTCTTGACCTTCTCTCTTACTTCATCGTCCACTATTACATAATCAATTACCGTTCCCCTTTCTCCTCCTAAGCGTGTATATTCCCTTTCCTCATCTCCCACTATATTTCCGTTCAAGATAAAGCATCCAAGCTCCACCAAGCTCTTTAACCATTTCCTCCCTTCCCCATTCAGTATCTTGTCTTTGGATTTTCTCCCCCCCCCCCCCCCATTCCCTTCCTCCTCTATCTCCTGTTCTCGCATTGAAATCTCATCCTAGTGACATTTTTATTTCAAAAAGACATTAAAGTTGTAACGTTGTGGCCTGCTACTCGCTATGGATCCTCCCCAGATGGAATAAATTAAACAATAAAAGCTATTACCGTGAAATCACCCATGGCCAACATGGTATGAAGGTATGGGGTATGAATTCAAACAGAGTTAATTTAGGTTAGGTTCACATATTTATTGTAACTGGGGACCTGGCGTCCTATCTCGATTCACTAAACGGCACCTAACACGAGCCTTTGTCCAGCTGACCAGCAGAATCTCCATTGTCTGGTGCACTACTCACCTACGAGGGTCCGTCCACCGATACCTGGCCTGCTCAGAAATAATCCATGTCACTCTAGATTATTATAAACACTTTCAACGTACCGGGCCATACTCTGCCCGGCAACTGTCAAAACAAACTGGCGTAGCCATCTTGCGGCAACCGGATAGCAAGTTAAAGAGGGCTGCACGTGACGGCGGAAGATTCTGACGGGACACGAAATCTGATCTTAGACGCCCTGTCAGAACTTCTGTTTTCTTAACCAACGTTTGCCAGGCTTGGCTTTTGAAGTATGTCGACGAACACAGGAATCTTCGTGAATCGAGGTAGGCGTCAGCAGACAATTATGATTTTCCTCCCAATTTGATTGATTTTATTTTGAGCTTTTGAGTTGTGAGTTCGCATTATGTCAGGCGGAACGCCATTGTAAATTTCGAGTTCGCTTTATGTTACGCGGAACGCCATTGTAAATTTTCGTGTAGTAAAATTATGATTAATCGATGAGTTGAATCTCGGATAGAATATAATCAACATTATTTTCATTAGTGAATTTGGTTTCTTAAGCCTGTTTTGTTCGTCTGATGCCCTTCAGGCAGACATGTTTTCCATATCTTAACACAAATCCCTCTACCCTGAGCTAGGGACTTTTTATGAGAGCTTCTTTAAATTTTTGAATTGTTGTAAATTTTGGTTGGAGTGACGTCTGGCCCCAACCCAGGTAATTATAAGATTTCTTCTGTTTCAAGCCCATTTGAGCGTTGTTCCTCGCTCTGCGCCCCACAGAGCTAGGAAGATCGTTAAAAAAGTGGCGCCCAACATGGGATAGAAAACAATACGACAGGGACACATTTTGAACTCTTTTTACGTTCCCTTTTGCGAATATTTCACCACAAAGCGCCTGAACCTATACGACATAGCCATGCTAATTTAAGGTTGGCTTGAACACGGCCATTTTTTTCGTGCAAATTATAAACCTGCTAGATATTATAAAATGTCTTGATTTTGCTGATATTGCTGATATTCCGGAATTTGATGATTATTTGGTGATGAATTTCGATTGTGTTCGGGATTTCGGAAGTGCGATCAGGATTTCTTTTCATTTTTTAACTTAGGAAGTGTACGAGTACCTTCTTTTGTTTTTAATTTCGCGATAATTGAGTCTTTTAATACGAACTTTTGAAATTGTTGTAAGTTTCGAATTTTACCAGAATTATTGCGAATTCATTAGAATTTCCGGAATGTTTTAAGGATTTTCTTTTGCATTTCGTGAATATCGTCGGGATCCTGTTTGGAAATTGGGAATTATTTAGAATTTTGAATCTTCGGAAATATTGGTAAAAATTTCTTTTGGATTTTCGGGATTTCGGAAACAGCGTAGGGATTTTCAGCTTAGAAATTTCGAAAAACGGACGACTCTATTATAAAATTATATAGGTTGTGTGCGGAAACTATCGATACGATCATACATTGGGCAAGCTCGTTAACGGAAAATGAACTTCACGAAACATTTGAGTACCTTAAACTCAACACCGACGAGGATGACATGGCAATGAGGTGGCGCCTAGTCAGGTTCCACCAACATTGCCGTCATATGCATGAGACGTGGGAAGGTAGTAGGGAGCGAGAGTTGACAGCCGAGATCGAAATGCTTTGCGCTTCGCGTAATGTTCCGACTGCACCCCCAACATCGACTCTCAGCGCCCCTCTGACATCATCGCGCGTTCAGACGACGGTTTTCCCAGCGGGTTACGATACGCTCGTGGTTACTAAACCCTTGTTTACACCGATAACGAGCGTCGGTAGCGTTACTTTTGCACGGACTCTAGCGAACGCAGTTACTTTCTGTTGGCTCACACACACCACACCCTTGTACACTCACGCGAGTCGTTCTACAATGATTTCTTCAGCTTTTCCGGAGGTAACTCAGTCGAATGGAGTCAGAATGACTCCTTTCACAACTGATCACGCTTTAATTAGTGGCCTTTGGATGCCCTTCGTAAAGCGGAGTATCATACTTTCCAGGAATTAGAAGATGCTGGCGAAAGGTTCGAAGCGTCGAAGATGATATGCGAAGCGTATTTACCTCCTCCACCTGCCCAATATAGCGTTTTGCCCGAACTTGCCTACCGTAACAATATTGGAACATCAGAAGGGGTGGCTGCTACCAAGAATGAGCCGACAACTACATTCTCGCACATGCGAGAATAACAATTATCCAACCAGTACCGCAAGTGACGCATGTGCTGTAGTAGGTCCTCCCGATGTTCGAATCCCTCATGTACCACAAGCGTTTGGCGCACCCCTACTTTCGGCACTTATCCGCCTTATTTTAATGATGGCTTTTATCCAGGCTTTCCTCAGGCACAAATGATTTTAGCTAATTGCATTTATCCTCCATTCGGTATCCATATTGTTGAAGCATCGAATTCGTCGACTGCTGCGGTGGGCCCAAGTGTGAGAGATGCGTATCCTCTAACGCCAGCCCCTTTAGTGTGGACTACCACTACCCTGCTCTAAGCCTAAATCTACCTAGGGTCCGATCACTTCCCCCTCTCGTTGTTAAGGCCCCTTAGATTTCATTAGATCAAGTAAATACGGTTCTTAATGAGCGGCGCCTATTTATTAATGTTAGTTTGGGAAATTTTCGAGTTTACTTAAGAAATTACCTGATCAACCACGTCCGGGTATCATTTACCCTGGCGTGGTGATCGAGTAAACTGCCTGACAAGCCATTTTACCTGTTTAAGCGTTAAGGTTTAAGCCAATTTTTGCAGATTCTTTTTGCACCAACTTTCGATTGCGAAGTTTCATTTGGTCATGATTTTGCTGAACTATTCGATTTTGACGTTAGATTTAAGCCCCGTATTTGGAGAATAGGTAACGGTATTTGGCGAACATATTAGGACAGGAAACCGGTTCTAAAGCTACCTTGCCACCGGAAATATCGGAATTAAAGCCTTCGGAGGCTAAATATTTAGACGATTTTCTTAAAAGAAAAATTCCTCCTATGTCAACCAAGCTTCTTGCCACACACATGGTGGAACACCATATAGACATTCAGAGACATTCTCTCGTCAGACAAGCTTATCGGCTCTATCATTTGTGAAATCCTACAGAAGATCCTTGAGAAGATGGGCCCCTAAATTACAACAATATGACTTTGAGATTAAACGCAGAATAGGTGGAGGCGTTTGGCGCCAATCCAAGTAATTATAAGATTTCTTTTGTTTTAAGCCACTTTCAATATTGCTCTCCGCTCAGCGTCCTATTGAGCTGGAAATATCATTACAAAGTATTATATTTCTATATTTGTAATAACACGTAGTATCTTTTAACTTTAAAATATTAGCCATTTTCGAGTTTTCAACAATTTCGTATTTTTGGCCTTATTTTATTACTTCGTATTTTCGAGAAAAATGACTTTAAACTTAAGTTTTCCCCGCTGGTCCTGTTTAGAAAATATACTATTTTCCAGCCAGTAGGTTGCAGGCTCTATTTTCGCTGCCAACGCTTTTTTCCAATTTTGTTGTTGAATTTTACTTATTAAACTGTTCACATAATTAATATCTTTCTAATTTTCGTTAAATTTTGCACAAATAAATATTTAAAATGCTTTCTTTCAATGAAAGACTGGCTTTTTAAAACCTTTTTCGTAAACAAATTTATTTTCTATTAATTTTAATCATTTTGTTTAAAATTTTTCTAGATATTTTAAAATGAGAATATAAATAAAAAATTATATTTTGAATACAATTTCGTTGACTTTCATTTTCAAATTTAAAGATATAAATTCTTATGCATTATAAAGTAATGAATTCATTAACAAAAAAGGTTTTTTGAGAAAAAGAACGATAATTATGTGGAAAACCGAGTTTTTCATTAAAGAAAAGCATTTAAAATGTTTATTTTTGCATAATTAAAACAAAATAATGGACGGAATTTAATACTTATACAAAATGTTCAATCAATACAAAAAATACACTATATGGTACTTCCTTGTTAGACTTATTCTATCAAAAATTTTATACTCCTCAAAGGACGATGTTAAAAACCGTAGTTAAATTCCGCTCTTCCATATTTTTTTGCAGCTTTTTTCTAACTGCAGTTGATGAAACCTCAGACAATTAGACATAATGTACAAATTACAGTTAAACATTACAAGACAAAACTGTCATCTAGGAATATGTAATTAAAATAGATATTTATTATGAATATATAAAAATTTCCATTTTAATTTTCAATCTATCAAATTAGAAAAAAAGTTCAAAATTATTTACGCATAGCCTTTTAATGCTTAAAAGTTCTTATTCTTTATTATTAATTACGAGTAAAGCAAGGAAACATATTTAATTATTGAATTCAGATTTAATTAGTGAAATTTAAAAGGGAAGAATCATCATGATATTTGCAAACAACTGCGATAAAAACATTTTCTAAATTCAAAATTTCGATCCATTGTATCAATTCAATAAATATTTCGTAAAATGAAAAGTTTGAGATGAAAAATATTAAATATTTCAGTACTATTAAATATAATGACTAATCAATTGTGTTTTAAATTGGATTCTCAAAAATGTTGTAATTTTTTTGCATTGAGAAATGAAATCTCAATTCCGTATCACAATACCTCATGCACATGAAATTGTAATTGTACTTACTGAAAAGTAAGATTAAAAAATATACTAAAAACAATTTTTTTTTGAGTTCACTCTTTATCACCTTTCATTGACTACATAATGATTTAAATTATGATCGATTTATTAACCAAATTGCAGGTATTGCAATATTCAATTCGCGAATTCTTATAAAAATAAATTCTTACATTCACATTATACGGAGCTACCATAAATAATTTTTATATTTCATTATGGGTGCACATTTTAAAAAATATTATTGGTTTAAAAATCTTTCAATTTCAAAACTGTATTCAAATTTGGAATTTAAATAATGTTTATCAATTTTATTTAAATTTTTTTTAAATTTGAAATTTAACTACATTTTATTTAAACTTTAAATATAACTACATTTTATTTAAATTTTGAATTTAACAAAATTTTATTTTAATTTTAAATTCAACTAAATTTTATATAAATTTTAAATTTATCTAGATCTTATTTAAATTTTAAATTTTTACTAAATTGTATCTAAATTTTTTAATTAAGCTAAATCGTATTCACATTCCAAATGTAACTAAGTTTTTTTTTTTTTAATTTCACTAAATTTTAATTAGGTTTTAAATTTAACTAAATTTAAATTGGGACGACTGAAAATCCCGAAAAATATAATTCCCGACACTGTAAAATGTAAGAATAATAAAATTCCTGAAATTATAAAATTGCCGAAGTATAAAAATCCAGAATTGGAAAATTCCCGAGTAATATAAAATTGCAAAGTTTCCTTCGAAAATGTTATCAAGTTTGGAGAAAATTTAGGGAGAAATTCATTTTTTCGTCTGAGGCGCACGCGTTTTTAAATTAATTTGTTTAATATAATTTTTATACAACTGTTATTGTAAATTTAAACAATAATTTTTTTAAACTATAAACAATAAAAAAAATTGTTCTTTGAGAAACATATTTGATTATTACTTTTTTAATAAAGAAATAATACTTATTTAAAAAAAATGTTAATTGTTTAAATTATGGAATTTTCTAGACATTTTATTTTATAATTCGACAATTTTCTATCGGGAATTGTATTTAAATTTTAAATTTAACTAAATTGTATTTAAATTTTAAGTTCAACTAAATTTTATTTAAATTTTGAATTCAACTAAATTTCATTAAAATTTTTATTTAAGTATTAAAAATAATTTTTGAAATTTCACTGAAATTTTAAAATATGAAAAGATTTTTTTTTAAAATTATTTGTTTAGTATCTAGCTCCTGTTTCCGGTACCGATCGTGAGAAAACTCTTTTGTGTCAAGTGTTGGTTTTTTGGCTTTGGTGAAGGGATTCAGCGTGTGTGGATGCAGGAAGGGCAGTGAGTGCGGAGATCAAGTGTAAAGGAAGAAGGGTGAGTGAAGGCAAAGGCGTGAAGGGTGAAAGTAGGTTGTTTGAAAGGGAATTTGGAGCGTGCGAAGTTTTTGAGGTTAGGAGCAGTAAAAATAGTTGCTGGGCAAGGGGGGCAACAGGTGGATGAGTAAAGAGCGGGAAACGTCGCGGGTCACTGGGTAAGGTAGGATGCCGATGGTACGAAGTCCACAAACGGGCGCCAGAGGGCGACAGATACTGGACGATCGGACAGAACAGCAGGCAGCAAAGTAAACAAGAGCTGACGAGGTTGAGGAGTGATAACTTGCGAAATGAGAATGAAAGATTGAAGAAAAGAATGAGTGAGATTGAAAGAAGATTGAAAGGGGAAGAAAGGGCGAAGAGGAAAAATAACATAGTAGTTAAGGGATTGAAAGTGGAGAGTGAAACAGGGGAAGCGGAAATCAAAAATATTCTGAGAGATATTGGAGTTCAGGTAAGGATAGAAGTATTTAAGAGAATAGGATGGACAAAAGAAGGAAAAGAAGGAATGTTTTTAGTGAAAATAGGGAGTGAGAAGGAGAAAAAAAATTATGGATGGAAAAAAATTATTGAGAGGAAGAAGGGAAAGAATTGAAGACGATTTGACATGGAGGGAGAGGAAAAGGAGATGGTAAATAGAGCAGAGGGCATGGATAGAGAGGAAAAAGAGGTGTATTTATGGATAGGGAGAGACAGATTATGGATAAATGGGGAGGAATGGTTCTGAGACGAACAATTAAGGAAAATGGGAAAAAGAGTACAGAAAGGTAGAAAAAATGAAGTTGCAAAAGAGTTTAGAGAGCAAGAAGAGGGGTTTCCAAACAGCAAGGAGGAAGAAAAGAGAGGAGGATAGGTGAGGGAAGGGAAGAAAAAAACGTGAAAATAGATTTCTGGAATGTGTCAGGCTTGAAGAACAAGAATGAAGGATTTTGGCTGAAGTTAGAACAGTGGGATGTGATTATGATAAGTGAAACCTGGGCGGATGAGAAGGACTGGAAGGGGATGAAACGGATTTTACCTAAAGGTTACGTGTGGAAAATGCAAGAAGCAAGAAAGTGGAACACGTTAAAGGTAGAGGGGTGTGCGGCATAATCTCAAGAGTGAGAAAAAGAATTGGCAGTAAGAGGGAGAACAGAGGAGGACAGGGAGAAAATGGATGGAACAATGGTAAGAAGGATTATAATTGGAAAAGTCAAAATAGCGGTGGTTTGTGTATATAGAAGAAGAGGGGAAGAGGAAGGTTGGAGAGTAATAAGGAGGTGGATGGAGTGCAAAGAAGGAAGAGTAGGTTCTGATAGGAGGTGGCTTGAATGCTTGGACTGGCGAGCAAGGGGGAGAGATTTGGGATGAAGAAAATAAGGCGTATATAAGGATCTCCAAACATAGGGTGACAGACCGGGAAGGGAGGAGGTTACTAGACGTAATAGAAGAAACATGATGGTTTATATGTAATGGAAATACGAAAGGAGATGAGATGAGAAAGGAGAGATCACCTTTATAGGTAAGGGAGAAGCAGTAATAGACTACATGCTGGCGGAAGAAAGAATGAGGAATATGATAGGCAGTATTAAGGTGTGGAATGAGATAAGGTCCGAGCACTTCCCGGTAATAGCTACAC
>CAKNWW010259136.1:0-12406 GCA_932074435.1 Andricus kollari | reverse complement strand
TTTGAAAATTTTTTTTAAATAATTTCAAAAATTGTTCTTCTATTGTTTATATCTTGGTGTTATTTAATAAAATTTTAGCCTGAAGAGTTCAGAAAACCAAGCTGACGAAACGTCGCAAAATAATTGTGGATTTTTATTATTAACCCCAGTGATAAAAAAAAACAAAACAAAAAAACTTCAAAATATTTACATATAGTTTTGAAAATTAAATTCAGATACTTATTTTACAAAATCGGGCACAGTTGAAAAATTATGTAATTATAATAAGATAAATATAAATACATTTTTATTACACAAATTATATCCAAGTTTCAATTATATAACCTTAAATTGAATGATCAATTTATGTTACTGAATGTAAAGAAAACTCTAAATTGTAATCTTTGTTTAATTTAATATGGTGACAAAATGAATCATCTAACAATTAATTAATCTATTCACAACGTAAAAGGCATTAATCTATCATTTTCATTCAAACATTCAAATAATTTTTACTTACAATTTTTGAAAATTTTCACTTTTATTTATGAAAATATGAGTTATTAGTAACATTTTATAGTAATTTGAGAAAAAATTAAAACACATTTAGATATAGTTTTGAAAATTGCTTAAATATTAAACAATAACCTTTAAACAAAATTAAAAAAAAATTAAAATATATGTGCATATTATTTTGAAAATTTAATTCATATGCCATTACGCTGTAGTGTAATGCTTGCGTTCGGCCGGTCCGCCAGGGGCAGTTCCACAGAATACGGCTGTCTATCATACAAGTGCATTACAATAGCTGTGTTGAAATTTTGAGCTATACTCACTGTAGCCCGTCTAGCGGATGAGTGATCCTAGATTTAAGTAAAATGAGAATTCCCGAGTCAAATTTGTAGTCCTATTCTAGACCTAAATATAGGTCTTCATAGGTTTTATGAGGGCCTGTGGAGGATTTAATTTCTATTAGATTTAGGCCATCTTTTAATCATCTTAAGTGGCAAATAATTCCATTTTTCCCACTTGCATGGGCAAACGTTCACATTTATGGGTTGAAATCATCCCTTCTACATTTTTGAGTATTTTAGTGTTTTAAGAGGTAACCTTGTTTTTTTTTTGTTTTTACAAAAAATTGTTCTAATTGATGCTGTATTACAATATTAGCGTGAGTTGTAAAAACATTTACCCTCTAGAGTGTCATCATTTAGAAAATCTATCCCTAGAATGCTTCGCCATATGACATATATGTAGTTTAAGATTTTGGACATTCTTGCTGCAAACATCTTGTTTTGATATTATATTCTATTAAGAATCATCAGTAATATTCTAGATCACCCCTACATTATGCGTCGTCCACCCCTATAATATTATCAATGAATAAGAAATATATTTATTAATATAACATTTCTGTAAGTAAAATTAAAATATTTGGTTTGGGCAATCAATAATAATATAACTGATTTTTTGTAAAACGATGGCACTTGTTCTTATATTAAGAAACCCTTGTTATGTAAAAACGATATTTCTAAGGGTATGTGCATGTGTGTGCCATCTTCCAATGGAAATATGTACATGCCTGAACCTAAATACGAGGGTTGCCTTTTATATTTTGAGCCTAATAATGAAACGACCATATTTGATTATCGAAAATGGCTTTATTGTTTTTCAAATCATCCTCCCTGAAACTGAACACACTTTTGCATGCGCTTGAACCAATTTTCGAAACATTTTTTTCACTCCGATTGAGGCACCTCCGAAACATGCATTTTGAACGCATCAACCGATTCTTCAGGCGTCGAAAAACGTTGACCTCGTAATGTATTTTTTATGTATGGGAATAAAAAAAAGTCATTAGGTGCTAAGTCAGGGCTGTTGGATGGATGACCCATCAATCCGACGTTTTCAGCCCTCAAAAAGTCCCTTGTTGCAGCGGATGTGTGAGAGCTCGCATTGTCGTGGTGGAGGATGATTCGTCTTCGGCGGCTGATTTCCCTCATTTTGTCAAAGATTTCCGGTAAACAAATAGTTGCATACCATTCCGAATTGACCATCCGACGTTGCTCCAACGGCACAGTTCCTACGTGGCCGGGTTTTCCAAAAAAAACAGGGAACCATTTGCTTCGAAATGCTTCGTGCGCGAATTACTTTTGTCGGATTTGGCTCATCTTGGAAGATCCACACAGTTGACTGCTGTTTAGTTTCAGGCTTATAAGAATAAATCCATGTTTCGTCACCTGTTACGATGTCATAGACATGCTTTGAATCACCGCGATCGAATTTTTTCAGCATTTGTTTTGACCAATCCACACGAGCCTTTTTTTGAGCGATTGTCAAGTTATGTGGGGTCCAACGGCAACACATTTTTTGGACAGCCAAATGTTGATGCAAAATTGCTTGCACGCTGGTCCCACTAATGCCCAAGGATGCCTGAATCTCACGATAAGTCACATGACGATCTTGCATTATTAGTTCACGCACAGCGTCAATTTTTTCTGGGACAACGACTGATTTTGGGCGACCCTCACGACTTTCGTCACAGAGCGAACTGCGGCCACGATTAAATTCGTTGTACCAGCGTTTCACAGTGGCCAAGGATGGAGCTTTATCGCCAAAAGTCGAAGTGAGTTGATCGATGCACTCTTGTCTTGATAATCCATGTCGAAAATCGTAAAAAATCATCGCACGAAAATGTTCACGATTCAATTCCATTTTTTCGCTGAGACAATATTTTCAAGTCGCTGAAAACAATACAGGTTATGCTCAAGTGACAAAACGTTCTGAAGAAGGTTATGGTTAAAAAGGTCAAAAATTCTTTCAGCAGTTCTGTTATATGTATAATCAATAAAATTGGCTGCTAAACAAAACATACAAAGTTTTTTAGGGGTATTTTTTACTTAACAAGGGTTAATTAATATAAGAACAAGTGCCATCGTTAAGAAAAAATCAGTTATATTATTATTGATTGTCCAAACCAAATATTTCAATCCTTTACTTACAGAAATGTTATATTAATATAGTTCTTATTCATTGATAATATTATAGGGGTGGACGAAACGTAACTTAGGTGTGATTTACAATAACACTAATGATTCTTTATAGAATTCAATATCAAAACAAGATGTTTGCAGCAAGAATGTCCAAAATCTTAGACTACATATATGTCATATGGCGAAGCATTCTAGGGGTAGATTTTCTAAATGATGATACTCTAGAGGGTAAATGTCTTTACAACTCACGCTAATATTGTAATACAGCATTAATTGGAACAATTTTGTGTAAAAACAATAAACAAAAAACAGGGTTACCTCTTAAAACACTAAAAGACTCAAAAATGTAGAAAGGATGATTTCAACCCCTAAATGTGAACGTTTGCCCAAGTCTTTTTATTTTTTTATCATAGTCTGTGATCTTCTTTTCACCAGCAAAGTAACAAAAAAATCGGCGCCGGACACCAACCTAACCCCCGTTGTGAGCGTATCGGTCTGAATGGTTCTTACATTAGGTGTATAACTTAATTTTTACCTTTTTTCCAAAAATTTTTTTTTATATTATGAAATATATATATAAATATCAGATAATTCCTCGAAATATTTTCCATTGTGATCGATGACCGTGCGCCACCTATCAGGTGACTTACGGTTGCCACCGCGAAAGAAACTTGGAGTCTTCGAGCCGATAAATTCATCCACGAATTTTCGAACATCCTCCAGAGTTTGGAATCGCCTATCTGCCAAAGCGTGTTTCATCGACTGGAACAGGTGATAAACGGATGGGGCCAAGTCTGGTGAAGATTCTACGTGAGGGAGAACTTTCAGCCCAAGTTTAAAATGTTTGCTGAGTCGCGCGAGCAAAATGTGGTCTAGCGTTGTCATGGAGCAGCATAACTTTTCGGCTTCCTTGCCCAGTAAATGGCCTTTTCTCATCAACTACCTTGTTCAATTTGTTTAATTGTCGGCTGTAGCGTTCTGCAGTAACTGATTGACCTGTTTCCAAAAGCGCATAATAGAGTACACACATCATATCCCAAGGCCATTTACTGGGCAAGGAAGCAAAAAAGTTATGCTGCTCCATGACAACGCTCGACCTCATGTTGCTCGCGCGACTCAGCAAACCATTTTAAACTTGGGCTGTAAAGTTCTCCCGCAAGCGGCATATTCGCCAGACTTGGCCCCATCCGATTATCACCTGTTCCAGTCCGATGACTTTACCGGCTCGAAGACTTCAAGTTTCTTTCGCAATGACATCCGTAAGTTACCTGATAGGTGGCGCACGGTCATCGATAACAATGGACAATATTTCGAGGATTGATCTGATATTTATATATTTTATGATATAAAATATTTTTTTTGCCAAAAGGTAAAAATTAAGTTATATACCTAGTAGTATACTAACCAAGAAAATTCTTAATGCTTATAAGAAACGTCCATTGCCGGGCCGAAAAAAGTTTAGTGTCCCAAATCATATTTAATTTTCTTATTTCAAGCTCGAATATTTTTGTGATATTTGTCACCAAAATGTTGGATAATAATTAGGGAAGAGTGAGATATAGTGGTGGGCTTTGAATTATATCGACGGGTCCTAAAAGAAACTACGCAACTCGCGGCGACAGATAGAAAATACGTATCTGGCGCACTCTATACTAAGCATATAGAAATTTATATATTCTTAGTATAGAGTGCGCCAGATACGTATTTTCTATATGTCGCCGTGAGTTGCGTAGTTTCTTTTAGGACCCATCGATAAGTCCTATCAATCACGATTGCATTGTGATTTTGATTTCTGTATTATTTTAAGGTGCCCGTGTAGAAACTTATCGGGAAACTATTCAGGGCCAGGATATACCGCTAATGTGGCGCTGCCAAGTCAGTCTATTATGGCGCTGAGTAGAAGTAAACAGGTTTTGTATGGTTAATCGCTAGTATAGACAAGCTAATCTAACGATCTTGTGAAAATCTGTTTTATATGGATGACGTTAAAAATGATTTCAAAGACTGTCTTGATGATAAGAAAAAAATTCTTTGTTTTTGATGTAAATTGTTATTTTCAATACTTTGAGACACCCTGGATATTTTGGGAAATGTGTAAAAGAAATATTTAGCCCTTCAGCTGTGGATTTTTTTGTCTGTCGCGGATTTTCAACTCTTTTTCAATGTTTCAGCTATATTACTTTGAGTAACTTAAACTCACTAGCTAATTCACTAATTCAACTGATTACTTAAATAACTAATAATTCAACTAAATACAGTGAAACTTCCATAATTTGAACCGCTGATAATTCGAAGTTTTGTTTTGGCCCCCGCTGAAACTCCTGTGCTTTTACTGTTAGAAATATCCGATAATTCGAATTTTGATATTTCGATAATTCGAAGATTTCTCTATTTCAAATTAAATTGGATGTCCCGAGAGAGTTTACATTATCCATAATTCGAAGTAGAAGAATTTTTATTTTAGAAACTCAGCAAATATGTAAACCCTGTATCTAAGATGGTTGAAGCCAATCGAAATTGACTGTTTCATCCAGAATGTTTTCAAATTAGTAGGAAGCAGTAGGAATTAGGAGTTAATGTTGAAACCGACTCAATCTAAATTTTCCGCCTGAAGCCTAAGGATTATTATTATTACGTATTTTAACTATTATTTATTTCAATTATTACATTATATATTATTATTGTATATTTATAATATTGTTAACACATATTTATTTATTTATTCATTACATTATCGCCTGAAAACTGAATTCTTCGATAATTCGAAATTTCCATAATTCGAATTTTTGTCTGCTTCCCGTCCTTCTTCGAATTATGGAAGTTTCACTGTAATTAAAACTTAACTAATTTAAAAGAGATAAAATGCGTGGTACCATACGGTACCGCCAGCAGCTGAAGGGTTACATTTAAAAGTTAGCAAATTTTTTGGTCCTGAAGGGGTATCCAGCACCCCATTAGGGCATTTTAAAACAGAAATTACATTTCAGCACTACTTTGCCAACCAGGAAGAGCCAGTCGGTGTAAAAAATTAATGTAAAAACCAACAAACACGAGCATTATTTATAATATCCCCAGTGACCCACACCCCCACACAGTGGAGCAAAGCTTCAAAATTTATTTCCAAAACAGCCTTGAGCCGACAACTTTTAGTTTATTTTAATTTTTTTTTTTCAAATGCTCTTAACTAAATTCCACAAGAATTATGAGAGCCGATTTTTTAATACATTTTTTAATGCATTTCTATGTTACGAAATAAAGTGAAAAAAGGAAATTTTTACAACTTTCTTTTAACTGCCCATGAACAATTGAAATAAACTCGGGATCACTTAAAATAGGTATATTAGCAGCTAGTACAAGAAATTCATTCATGAAATATTTAAATTAATGTTCATAAACAAATCGCAAACACAGTCTAGAAACAAATGCTCTATTCGGACGGTTATTCACAGAAATACATTCTGCTATCACTATAAAACGACCTTAAATTGATTTGATAGTGATGTTCCATCAGAAAACTTGTTACTTTCAACATATTTAATAATGTTATCAAAAAATGTATATAAACAAATGCACTATTCGGCTTTTTATTTACAGAAAAAAATTCTGTTCTCACTAAGATGACCCTAAATTGACTTTACAGTGATATTTTGCGAAAGAAGTCGATCTTTGCGTAGGGTTACCATCCGTCCTGGTTTTTCGGGGCATGTCCTTATTTTTCGAGGCCTGTCCTGGTGTCCTGGTTTTTTCTTGAAAATAGGCAAAATGTCCTGGTTTTTTACGAAACCAAGATTTTTGACAGAAAAGCTAAATATTAGCGATTGAGTATTTTGTACACCTATACAGTGCTTCGATACACATGTATTTATTTATGAATACAATAATTTATAAGTTTTATAACAAAACATTATAATTGTATTGTTAAATAGATAATTGAATCAATGAATAACAAAGATTACAATAACAATACATTATTTATACAATTTCCCAGATTTTAGTCAAGGATATCTGGTATATTTTTGCCTTGATGACCTTTTTTTTAAGGACCTTTGAAAATTTTTGAGCGTCCTGGTTTTTCACCCGACCCAGATGGTAACCCTATCTTTGCGATACATCTGTTAATGTTTTAAAAAAAACAGTATTTAAGTATACACTGTTCGAATCTGGATATCTGTTTATAAAATTTCTTTAAAACATTAACAAAATTAATTAAAAAATTGTCATGTATTAGTTTAGTGTATTAGATGCTACTATACTTATTTTAATTGATCCCGAGTTTAATTCGATTGTTTACGGAAAGATACAAATTTAAGTTTCAAAAATTGCCATTTTCCTCACTTTATTTCTTAATACAGAAGCGCGATAAAAAAAGTAGATAAGAGTTTTAAATAAAAAATATGTAAATCTATTAAGAATTTTGGGCCCTAGGCTTTTTTAGAACAAATTTTAACGTTTCGCGTCACTATGTGTCACCATAGCCGATTCTTCCCTACCTCATCTGACTATTTTTAATTTGAAGCATACTTAATTTCATATACATATTACTTTAAACTTATTAATATACAAGAAATATTCTGTTTTCTTAATTATAAAATAAGGTATTGCAGAACAATTGGCAATAGACTTTTGTAATCTTTCTTATTTCTAAAAATGCTTGAAATAATAAACAGTTTCGGATTCTTATTTTGTCTTATTTTGCAGCTATCATTGTTTATAGGATTTGATTTGTTCGTTAAAGTATTGTATTTCATTTATGTTGTGTATTTTATAGCTGTCATCGCAAGTGCGAATTTGGGTTGGCAGCCAGAGTTGACGGTCGGCCCAAGGTCGGGCCGGCTTTGGCAACCGAATTATGCTAACCAAGGTTGGCCCAACTATAGCAGTTCGAAGCCACCTTAGTGGGGCCAACGTTAGTAGCCGACATTGACTTCTAAGATTCACCCGACCGTCGGCCCAACTCTGGCCCAAGGTTGGGTCAACGGTCGTTTAGGCTTTGGGAAATTGGCTCAAAATAACCATAACACTACGGGCGGCCCGACTTAGGCGATAGTTGGCCCGACCATCGGCGTAATATTATCCAGTGCAAGTAATCTCATTGCTGCCGACCGTCGGTCCAACTCTGGCTCAAGGTTGGGTCGACGGTCGTTTATGTTTCAGAAAATTGGCTCAAAATAACCATAACACTACGGTAATAAGAAAATTTTGAAACAAACTTTTTTAATTATTTATTTTAAAATTATTTTATTTATATTCCCCTTAACAGTTAATTTATTTTAAATATACATGATGTAGCAACATAATAAAAAAGTTAATTATTTTTTTCAACTGCTTTGAGCTGTGGCTTATGAGGATGGTTTTTTCATTGACATTCAATTCTTTAGGTATAGAGTAATGGGTAAGACTCCCGACTGCTAGGCGATAGATTCAGGTATAGATGTAGGTTCGAAACCCCGCAGCGTTAGAAATTTTATTTGTAATATAATTTTTAAAACTGAAATATATGTATTCATTCTAAACAGGACCATTAATATTTATAGTCAAAATACTAGCAATAAATTATTATTTATTTTTTGAATGCCTATTTTGTGTATTTCCACCTGTGTAGTACGAACATTCAAAAATCAAAGTCGGCCCCACATTGTTTTTCAAGGTTGGGCCAACTTTGAAAACAAATGGTGTGCCAACCTTATGTCCTTATATTCCGCGGTTGACTCATCCATGCCAAGTATTTTTGGCCCAACTGTGCAAAATATGGAGGGGATGCGTTATCAATACGCTGGTTGGCCCGACCATTGGCTCACACAGTTGTGCCGACCTTACAAAGGTTGCCCCAACCATGGCCCGACCGACAATTCGCACCTGGGATATTCGATTCATGATTCAAATTGAAAACGTATATATTATTATATAAAAACTGTAAACCCGTATTTATTCATATTAGATTATCACAAGAGTAAGCAAAGTATAGCAAAAATATATATGTTAGTGAAATTATTAATTAATATGCTTCATCATTTTCTTTAAATCTGAGGAAAAACTAAATGTTGAAGTCGATGGGTGCAAATAAGACTATACCGTCATTTGAAGCATACAAAGAATAGACGTAGAACACGAAACCATAATAGAAAAGACGTGACTCACGAGAGAAATATTCAGACGTAGCAACAGATTTCTGCATTAAAAAGACTTTTCGCCAGTTTTTAGCGTTAGAAAGACGTAGCAATTCTTTTTTATATTAAAAAGACACGGCGATTCGTGTCTGTGGTGTCGCGTCGAAGAAAGCCGTAAGTCTAAGTTTTAGAAGTTTTTTTTAAACTTGAGACAACGAAATATCTTAAAATCAAGCGCATTATATGAAAATAATATCGGTAATGATAACTTTTTAGTTTCGAGGGGGAAAAGCGACTTTGAACAAAATTTACCCCACCCCACCCCCCAGGAGACATGGGGGATGGGGTTTTTTTCGCGAATCGAAAAAAATTGTTCGAATAAAAGTTATGTATTTTGTGAAGGAGAATCTGAATCTGTGATAAAAAATTGGAGTTCCTATTTGAAATTACAAAGTTGCCCCCCTCCACTACTTGCCTCCTGAGGGGGTGGGGCGGGGTAAATTTGTCCAAAGTCGCTTTTCCCCCTCGAAAATAAAAAGTTTTTATTACGGATATTTTTTCATAGGATGCGTATTTCTTGAGATATTTCGATGTCTTAAGTTAAATAAAAACACCCTGTATATAGACGTGCTTACATTGAAAAACAATTAATATTAATATCTTACTCATAATTATAAGTTATAAGGTTCCTTAAATATGTATATGCACTTCTTATATCTGATACAGGTGAAATATTCTAGCTCTCAAGTTTAGGATTTTATAACTTGTTTGCAATCAAGTTTAAGTGCTTAAAAAGAGATTTGCATATTAAACTTTTACTGCCTTCATTATAAATAAATTATTTTGCAAGTTATTATTCGTTAGAAAATTAAAATATTTACCAATTGTACTGGAATTCCCATTTAAAAACTGGCACACGGAAACTTATAAGCTGGAATATATTTCTAATTTACTAAGGGTGTGCAAAAAGCTCGAAACTTCGAGTCGAGTCGAGCCGACTTTTTTCGAGTAGAGTCGAGTCGAGCTCGAGCAAGCTCGAAATTTAGTTGAAATTTTGAAGAAATTTATTATATTCAGGGATGTCGTCAGTTTGTTGAATTTTTACAGGTTTTGGTCATCATTTGGATAAAAAATCTTTAATTTTTAATTTTTATTTCAAAAACGCTTTTAGCAATGCGAAAAACCTCGTAGTATCGGGTTTGAAAAAATTCTTGTTAATTTCAAAAGTTTCGAGAACCTGAAACTTTCGAGCAGCTCGAAACTTTCGAGTAGCTCGACTCGACTCGAACCTGATCGAGCTCAACTCGACTCGACTCGAAAGCTAACAAGCCCGACTCGACTCGTTCGAACTTCGAGTTTTTTGCACACCCCTATAATTTACTAAATTTTGAATTGCTAGAAGGAGAGATTAAGGATTTGTTTACTTAAGCTGAAGCATTCTTTTGCTTAAGAAGAATATTATAGCTTGAATTATTTATAATACCAATAAGAGAGTAAGCACACAACATTTTAAAAATCGTATCTTTATTGGTTTGATGAAGAATTTCGTCATTTTAATTCAAATATTGTATATTATTAATAATAGTATTGTCTGCAGAAAGAATATAAATAAAAGCTACATAAAAATAAACAGAAGAGTAATCGTGATTATAACTATAGGCAGGCATTTTAATATACTAATCATAAATTTATTTTTCAGTTTTCTAACATTCCCATAGTAGAAAAACCTTTTTTTTTATTTGCAGAATTTGTTTTTTATTTGGAATTTCTTGCAGGATTTATTCGAATATTGTAGCACTCGCTTCTTAAAAATTCATCATCTAATATTAAATAGTGATACAACTTACATTTCGAGTTATCAAAATATAATATTTATTTTAATGAATAATGAGGGGACATGTAATATCATATCTTAGTCATAACCCATTCAATTTTGTCTCGCAGCTCGCCGTTCGCTCGTTTGGAATTCGTTGACTTGAAAACACCACATAAATACCTCAAAAATCAGTTGATATTTCATGTAGCTTCACAGGTGCATTTATGGCTCCGCCATAGATGACGTTCATTAATTTCTAAAGGAACTTGTATTTGAAACTTCTCACATGAACGAATCAACTTCGCCCATACATCAAGATCGGCCACTCGAGATTCTAAATCTGTCTAAAAACAGGAGCCTGATGCACACAGAAAAATACCACAACCTATTACAAAAAGATTTATTAACGATTCGACGGTTCAAACGCCTCTGGACTCAGAATTCGCTACTCGCGTTACGAGTCTGCCGCTCGAATCCCCCACTACTATGAGGCATATTAAATTAATTAATTTCGGTGCTACATCAGCCCACTTTTTTATATTCGGATATCCACAGCATCCCCCGCTTGAAAATTATGACAATATAAATCATTTTCACAGCCTAAACAAAGTTGAAGTCATCGATTCTATCTAAACATGTCCCACATTCTATTCAAATTCACACACATACTAATCTCCTCATTGCAGTTCGTTTTCAACTCGTCATAATCTATATGTGATGATTACCACATTTGAATTTTGCTTATAAAATAAAATAATTCTACTATAAGTAATAATGTTTTGCTGGTTAAATACATTTACATTTTTCCTCAATATTTGTATGCCTAGCTGAACATCATTTAGATTAACTCTGACTAGACCTTAGCATCATTCTTTATACTTTTATTATAAATCATTTTTTATCGAAATTTTGTTGTTTTAACATATTTATAGAATGCTAATGCTTTGTGTTAATTTGCCTGAAATTGAGATGCTCGACCTATTGCGTGCTATCAGATTGGACCGGTTTAGTAATTGAAAAATATTTTCTGAGATTATCCCTGTTAAAAATTCCTTTAACATTCCTCTGAGTTTCATCATATAGTTCATATGCATTTTTTCCGATTATCTTTGTGATTTTATATGGAACGGTAAATAGTTGAAAGAATTAGTGATATTCTTTTTTCTTTACACAAAAAGGGAAAGGGGTATTTATCAAAACTTGATCTCTACTCGCAATACTATTTTCGACACCGAACTTTGATTTTTTACTCTTCACTCGTTTTCGTTGCTTACGTTTTTTCCGGCCAACTCTAACTTACCTTCTATCGGAATCGGGGTTGCTTTAGGAAATTTGATTATTTGTCTAATCTTATCAATCGGATTTGAATTGTGTCTTGTCCAGTTTCCGCATTTGACGTTCCACAGGATAATCATTTTGGGTGTTCGACTGATGCAAATTTAACGCCATCAGGGGGCTTCCATAAACCACGAGGCCCAATTTTGTCCACTTTTTGACCCCCCCCCCCCCCC
>CAKNWW010259125.1:0-12233 GCA_932074435.1 Andricus kollari | reverse complement strand
AGCGCTATTTACTATAATAACCTGTAGATTTTATGATGTATTTTTCTAGATTTTTTGACAAGGTAAACGTATACTAAAATAATCTAAACATTTTGAGGAACAATAGCGATCAGAATAAACGCTAATAAAATGCAATAAAACGAGGTCAAACAATGGTCTCAAATCTTTTATCAAATCACGTAACTTTATATTTTTAACAGCCATTTAGAATATTGATTCTCTTTACTAAAGCTTTTAGATTTCTTACTTCCTGCTCAATCTGTCGTCCAATCTAGAAAATTAGATCACCAAATCTAAGTGTGTATTCAGTAAATAGTGCAGAATAATGTTGGGGGTAGAAGTTATTTAAAATGGTCTCCTGAATCCGAAGGTATGAGGTGCTTTCGCGAATTTCCGGTCGTTCCTCTAGATATTGTTAATTAAACATTTTTTCATAAATTATGCTTTATCTCCTAAAATTATAGACATTTTAAGAAAATTGTTTTTCAAACTATTAGGTGTTATTGAAATCAACCATTTTTGTACTGTGCCATTTTTTGGCTGCCTGATAGTTTTTGCAAAAAACGCAAAAAAAATTTGATTATAATAATCTATTTTTATGTATTGTTTACGGACCTTTTGCAAATTTGTCTTCAGAATTAGTTAAATTATGCTAAGATGCATGAAATTTCTTTTGCATATTTTTGCATCTGACCCATAGTTTATATAAAAAAACAAAAAACAAGTTTTGCGAAAAAGTTTCTTCGAATCCGATTGTAGCCGACATTTATTGAAATTTTCACATTTTGTTTTCTCTTTCTGGTGACGGAACCATAGAGGGGAGAAATTTGATAATTTTTCGTATCCAGAATAATTTATTTAAAAGATAGAAAATTAATTTAAAAGAAAATATATCTTTAAAGATCAGCTGGGATTGAAAATATTAACCAATTTTTTTCAATATTTTTTTTATCATCTCGTAATAATATAACGAGGCTAATGAAGTCTATCAAAATTGGATTTTTTAATATTGTACAAAATTTTGATTTTTCTCCGCTGGCTTTAATTTTCTAACAATGGCGGGTCGCAAAAAGAAAGCAAAAGCAAGAAATACCGTCCCATTGTTACAAGATTAGGGGTCGGCTAAGAATAATCAAAATTGTGTAAAATATTTATT
The DNA here is from genome assembly GCA_932074435.1 of Andricus kollari. Taxonomy (NCBI): domain Eukaryota; kingdom Metazoa; phylum Arthropoda; class Insecta; order Hymenoptera; family Cynipidae; genus Andricus; species Andricus kollari. The sequence continues at coordinate 11,077 of CAKNWW010259125.1, read as the reverse complement.
AATCAAATTTTAATATGCTGCACTACCTTCGATATATTTTTACAAGAAAATCAAAAAAAGATTGAAATAAATCGGTCAATAACTTCAATCCGAGTTAATATGTAAAGGTTTCGTTTCTTACTGAAAATATGAGCAGTTTTTCATCAAATTCTAAAAAAATGTTAATTATATAGATAATATGATTCAGATAATTAAAATTTTACCCAACCATTTTGTCAATATTTCACATTTTCTAATCGACCTTGATCACATATAAACGAAAGGGCTGTCCTGAAATACGCTCCAGTTTGAATAAATATAAAACGAATGATGCTGAATGTATTTTACAATGTTTTTGGGATACTTTCAAAGGTTTTATTTCATTTTTATAATTATTATTATTCTACAGATGAGATGTCTTCGTATTATTTCACGAGAGCATTAAGAGAAAGAGACGAGTTCGAAGAAGCACGCTTGTGAGGGATCAACCCCAATCGACTGAAAGGAGCCACACATTCCGTATTTTCGTTTTTTTCGCCAATTTACATTTATTACCACGTTCTTTCATTAGTATTCGAATATCAGAGGTGAACCAGGGGCAAGATTTTTTTTTCACAAAATGAGGAACGTGCAGAGGCGCAAATTTATCAAAAGCTTATATGCGTACATATAATGGAAGATCAATTAACTTTGATGATATCATAAGTGAAACAATCAGATTTTCCTTGCTCTGATTTTCAACTAAACAATATAAAAAGAAGATTAAGTACAAAAAGAAGTATATTTTCCGATAAAGAATAAAGTTCCCGGAGTTTTCCCCGTTTTTCCTGGTTCAATTTTGCCCATCAAAAGAAAAACGAAAAAAATGGATGTAGTGAAATTAATGTTTTTCCGATTGAAAAAAAAAAAATTATTTAATATTATTTTGTTTGTCAGCATTATTGACATACATTTTTCCGAAAGTACAATCATAAAATAATATTGTCATTTAAAACAATTAATGCATCTCATTAAGTAAAACCAGTTTGATGCTTTACCGATAACATTCCTTAACAAAATATCTTTCAACATACTATTTTCATGTATCATCATTTATATTTAGAGTAACAAACGAAAACTCTAAATATCGCTCTATTTCGTGTAAAAAAGGTAAGGACATGTTTAAAACAAGTTTTTTTTGCTTATCAAGTTATGACATTGGGTTCTTTTCTTAGAGTGGGGGCGGAGTGGTCCTTTGAAGAAAGGAGCTTCGCTCCCCCAGACGAAAATTCAATGTGCGACACTGGGCCGCGGGACAAGGGTAGTCGGAGCACAAATAAGGACTGTTACACAAATTAAGTAATTCATACATTTTCGACTCATAGATGGTCAAAATAGTACTATAATCATTTCTTGGCTTTAAACATTAGTTTTTTTAAAGTTTCTTTTAGTACTTCAATTGACATTTAATGAAAATTAGGCTGAATTTATTATTGCGAAGGAACACTTTTCACTCGAAATGTATAAAGGCGCAACCTAATAATTCAATCACACACACATACACAGGGTATTCAGCCTACACAGCTGACAGAAACGAAAGTAATGTCCAAGAATGTGCGGTTAGCAAGTTGGTGGTTGTGTGCAACGGTCGGTGACAGTCGTTAAATGTGTCAAAAATCGTACAATATCGACGGAATTGGAACCTACTAATGTCAGAAAATTTTTTATGCCTTGCACCTAAAATCTCATAAAAAGTAAAGAACTTTGACAGGTTTTAAGGATTGTGAACTTTGGAGCAGAGTTTATCATTGAAAAAATAATAGGAAAAATCTGAAAAATTACATGAAGGTACTTTAAACATTTCTCAATAAATTGCCGTTAAAATATAACAAATTATTTTTGTTTTACATAAATATACAACCATATTATCTTAATCTCTCATTTGAATAATTAAGTGAAGTAAATTTGAGGCACATATTTAGAACACGTGTAATTTTCTGCAATTTCTGAAATGTGTGTAATTATTTTTTTCTCTCATGCAAATCCCGATATTTGAAGACAGTTTTTTGTGTTGTTTTTGTGCTTCCGATTTTCAAACTTTTTCTCTGAGCCTTATACAGTCTTTGTCCAGTGCCGTACTTCTTTATCACATCCTGAGGGAAGGCGATAACAATCCCAGCGGAAAAAGGTACCCCGCTGGTTTCTTACACTTGTTACCAATACAAAAAACCGTCTTTAAATTTGGCAATTTGCACGAAGAAAAAAAACCTATTATTTTTTCAATAAATAATATGCTCCGAAATTCACTGTTGTTAAAAACTGTCAAATTTCTTTACTTTTTATGAGATTTTTAGATCTGTAACCCATACAAAATTTTCTGACATAATAAGCTCAGGCTCTTTAATGTAAAACACTTTGACCTTTAAATAGATCATTCATTCATTGTCTGCTAGTGGCGCGGTAGAGCGATACTTCCCGATCTCGACACGATACCGACCCGATTCTAGCCTCCAGTGTCGATCGTAGATCAGGTCGGTTTTTGCTCGGTTCGACTTTGCCTCGGAAATCGATATATCGAGTCGAAATCGGCTCTAGTTTCCGATCTTCCATGGACAGATGTGTATTTCTGACTTGACCGGAGCGGAGAGTGAAATCTGACCCTCTGCCTGGTTATACCGGTTATAGATGAGCCTAGTCGAACACCGATGAGTCAAAGTTCGACTTGGATCATCGCACGTCAGCTCCATTGTCCAATTTTTTTTAAAGCTCCGTCTAGAACTGCTACGTAAAAAACAAACATCTGATGAAGGAGGATTGAAAATCCGAGCCGATCCCGAGTCGATATATTAACTTCCGAGAATTTCGATACGATTCCGACCGGTTCACGAGAAAGTATCGTATCTAACGGCACCACTATTCTCTGAATAAAAAAAAAGTTTATCTTCCATTTAAATTTTATTCTTGAATAATAAATTCAAACTATTTATTAATTCCACGAACATATAACAGAAATGTATATGTACAATTAAATTTATTAAATATATTATCTTTACATTATTCAAATTGAAGTTTTGACCTTAATTCCCATAGATATTAATATTTTTTTTAAACTGTCCTGCTTAAAATTCCCTCAGTGCTTCTTTTTGTTATTAACATAATCAATAATTAAGATAATTATAGTATTTTTATTAATATATATCATTAGACATCAAAGCTTTGGATAACTTATCCGCACCTTCTGAGTTTCAATGTGTGTATAGGGCATACACAGGTATACATTCATTTCATTGGTTTTTCAATAATTTTTCATAAACTAGCTAGTAAGTCATACTGCAGTTTTTCTCGACAAGTTTCTTCTTGATATTATCTACCATTCCAATCAATTTTGTACGTTTTGTGCATTTTTCATATTTTGCGCCTTAGTTTCATCGCCTACTGGTACTAAAACTCAATTTCTCCCATAATAGCCCAGGTAATTTGTTATAACAATATTAACTAAACAATGCAGGAAACCGACTTAAATTTGATTTCCAGATTCTAGTGAGGTTTACTGTTAGGCCAGTCAGCGACGGTCAAAATGAGTGTCTGGAGGACAAAAGTTTTGAATGGAAGCGATGTGGATATTTGTCCAGTGTTGATGCCTGGGATGAAGGCCAGTATGTTTTTAACAGCAAATTCGCAAACACAAGAAACTCGCGCTGTTCAAAGTTCGCGAAACCATGTTTTTTTAAAGATTTCGTCCAAGATATGAACCTGCATCGTCGAACGTAAAACTGCAAAAATTGACCACTTTCCAATTTTTGCAATAATGCACGCACATCCTTAAAAATCTGTGAAAATATTAATTTTTGTAGGCGGAAAGGTTGTGCATAATTTCAGCTCAAAATAGTAAATACTTTGGTAGGAAATCTGTTTATTGTTCAGAGACTGTCTGTTTTTCAGGTGCTGTACTTTTGAAAAAAAAGTTCAAACTCAATGAAAGTCTAGATATTTAATTCACAAAATCAGTAGTATCCAAAAAAGCACTCAGATATTTTTTTCGGAATGAAATTGGTCAAAAAGTGTTGAAAGTAGGAAAAGGCGTTTTTTTCTTATAAATAAATAAAATAATTTCGTTGATTTTAATCTTACAAAATCGCAGTTCCAGTGTATGAACAGTTATCAGTTCTGAGTGAATAAAGAAAACAGAAAATTGATTGACTCATTGAGTGACGGCGAAGTGGGGGAAGCAGCTCGCGCGTGGGAGGCGTGCGAGCTCAAATTGAATTAGCGGCTGCAAAATGCGGCAGCAGCAAAAATCTCGGGAACAAAGCAAGATATGGAGACGTTGTTTTTTTAATTTGGGCTAACTTTTTGCGCTAATTATCAATCCTACATCTAAAGTTCGAAAATATTACATCTGTTGCTTCAAATGTTAGGCTGATTTTATTATTTTTACTAATTGTGCCATTAATGAAGTTACCTTTCCATTGAATGTGAACTGTATTTCGTCGTTTTAAAGTTTCTTAAATCATGTTTGAAGAAATGTGTAGAAAACCAAAGTTTATTCTTCATTAAAGGCACGTCGTAGGCTTCTAGGAAATGTACTTAAGTAATTCTTTACTGTTTTCAACTTTTGTTATTAACGTTGGAAGAAATGTGTATGCAATTAAAAATTTACTGTTCATTAAACTGAGGTCGTGAAGTTTTGTTGAAACTGACCATCAGTCATTTTGAGATTTGTTTTTTTTTCGGTAACCTAACTGGGACTGGATATAAAGTTGAAGTTTTTGAATCCACTGAAATGTTTTAAAACTGAAACCTGTTTTATAATTTGTGTACGTTTCCAAAGCTGGTATGCCAAATTATAAAATGAGTACACATTTCTTCTGACATTTGTATCCTTGTAATCTTTGCGTTGAAGAAATGCGCATGAAAATGAACGCGAAGACGAATTTTACATTACGAAAAACAAGCGTACTTTAGAAATATAAACACATTTCTTCCGATATTGGGTTCTTTATGTTCTTCGTATTGAATAAATTTGCAAAGCGATGAAAGCGAAGACGAATTTGACTTTGCGAGAAACAGGCGTACATTAGATATATACAAATTTGTTATTATCTTCGATTTTTCATATCCATTATTTCAAATAAATGCTCTGTGCCCATGAACACATTTCTTGGAATATGATTAAAGAAACTTTAAAACGATGACATTCAGTTTACATTCAGAATGTTAGTCCAAATTGAAAAAAAAGTCTCGATATCTTGCTTTGTTCACGAGATTTTTGCAGCTGCCGTATTTTCAAGACGCTAATTCAATTTAAACGCGAAAGCCTTACACGCGCACTTTCAAAAACATAATTCACAAATGAAAATTTAGACAATTTTATAGCAATTACTTAAAATATTCATCTACATTCTCTTAAAATGTGAGCTCTCTACCTTCGAAATTGCCCCTGCAGTAATTTTAATTTTAAAAACTTATCTTTTCTCCTAATTATCGTAAAGAAATTTTCTTCTTTGTTTATTTATTGAGAACTGATAACTGTGCATGGACTGGAACCGCTATTTTGTAGGATGAAAATCCACGAAGTTATTCTATTTGTTTATAAGAAAAACACTCCTTTTCCTACTTTCAGCCCTTTTTGACTAGCTTCCTTCCGGAAAAAAATCTGAGTACTGTTTTGGATACTGCAGCTGTTGGTGATTAAAATTTTTGACTTTCATGAAGTTTAAACATTTTTGTTCAAAAGTTCAGTACCTGAAAAACAGACATTTGACATAAAAAATTCGATGTCAAATTCATAATCAGCGACCCCGAAAACCCCCGAGTACAGAGTTGTGCGAAAATCTTGTAGTTTCCAAAATTTCATGTCAGCCATATTGGGTCCGCCATTTTGAATTTCAAAAATTCGATGTCAAATTCATAATCAGCGACCCCGAAACCCCCGAGTACAGAGTTGTGCAAAAATCATAGTTTCCAAAATTTCATGACCGCCATATTGGATCCGACATTTTGAATTTCAAAAATTCGATATCAAATTCATAATCAGTGACCCCGAAAACCCCCGAGTACAGAGTTGTGCGAAAATCGTAGAGTTTTCAAAATTTCATGTTCGCCATTTCGAATGCGCCATTTTGCGAAGGGTATAGATCCGCCATTTTGCGAACAGTATGGCTATTCGAGATCGTTGAGACAAGTTTTTTCTTGCAGTTCAACTATTCCGATCACCGTTGATCATAATTAGGATCGAGTCCCAATACTCTTTTGGCTTGAAAAAAAATTATAAAAAAAAAATTCCGACTTTTTGGTACTTTTCTCCAAATTTGACGCCATATTGGATTTCCTACAGGACCAAACACCATTCTGACCACGGATTCTTGGAGATCATACCCAAAATTACAACGAAACATTGTTTTCGTTTGGAAATTTCTCTTTTGTAGTAATGAGAATGAGGCTTGAACATAAGTTAAAAAATTATAGTTCTTGGTCCTTAATGGGTTAATTCATTTTTTATATTACTACAAAAAAATGTTGTTAAATAAAGATATCGTTTCAGTTTAAGATTAAATGTATAAATAATACCTTCTTAATTTATTTGGTTAAATTTAACTATTATTTTAATTAATAAATAGTCGGATAATTTTAATTTTTAATTTATTTGTGCACTTAATCAAGAAATATATAGGTATATGTATATGTGTGTGTAAACCGGTGGGACCGGCACTGCCGCGCGGAACCACTTATTACGCTTTCCACCTATTCTAGTTATTTTAGTCCAAGCTTTTTTATGAATTACATTAAAAAATTTGTACACTTTAATTTGTCACACATAAAACTGACTGTCATTGCGAAAAATATCAAATTAATTTTTCACTAAGCTTTCCTATTCTTGTCATATAAACATAGGCTGGAAAAACTTCCAGCGCCGTCCGTGCTCCGAGCTTTACTTGACCGTACTAGTGAATTAACGTCGATGCAGGGGACTGCTTTCTTCTTCACTCTGACTGCCTCCTGGAGCCTCCACCTATACCCCCCTGGCAGCGTTGGCTCTATTCTCTTCCATTTATTTCTCTCTGGCCACGTCTCTACCAATCCTACAACATCAAATTCCTGGGCCACCTCCAGAAATTATTATCTTTCTTCATTACCCCTACTACGTTCCAGTACAGCACTTTCAATACTCCTCCACCCTGCTTTACCACCAGTCCCTAATTCCGACAAAACAAGTCCCCCTGCACCTCCTTCAACACCTCGTTCTCCTCGCCCCATACTCGTCACATACTATCGGGGTGTCCCACCCACGCATATCTACATACATAATGCGACCCTGAGAGTGCTTTATTAGTATATTTGTCGCTCTTACGGTGTTGGCCACGTCCCTGCCCTGCCGAACGCTCCAAGGGAGATAGAGTCAATTGTCAGAAACGAGAAGTGCCACATTTTCTGGAACTACGATTTTCGGACAGCAGTCTCCGTTGCACACTCGAGGCCTGACATTGTTCTCCAAGACTTCGAGACACGAACTATATTCGTGATCGAATTCTCGATTCCGTCCGAATACAACATCACTGCCAAGGATAAAGAAAATGAGGAAAAGTATCAAGACCTTAAAAGGGAGCTGCAACGACTGTACCCAAAATATTCGTTGCAAGTAATTGTCCTTGTGATAAGTGCTCTCGCAGGTGCGAAACTATCACTGGTGCGTAAACTTAAAGCCATATCCGCGTGCCAAAAATAAGCCAAGGCGCCTGCGAGATGGATGCAAAAAGCTGTCATCCCTGGGTCGCTTTATTTCCTAAAGACGAACGAGGGTTTCGTCGGCCTGTCGTTGTGATTTCATCGTGTCTTGTGACCACCCATCTCACGGTTGTGAGACGTGGCCATAAGTGTAATTTACCGCGGTTCTACTGAGAGCCGGTGTCATTTTTGGATGGCAGTTGCTCTCAGTGGGACCCTGCGGTGGTTGTTTAACGTTTTTAAATATATATATATATATATACCGAAGGACCTATGACAAAGCCATCGAACGCGTCTTCGGGTTGCGGATAGAAGATCCCTGCACCAAGGGTATCTGCTGAATATAGTTACAATTATCAATAAGTAGTCGCGGACAATTGTTTAGGGATGGTCCCGAAGGAATAACCCCTAAGCGAAGGTGTTACAAACGTGCTGAAAGCTGAATGGCACCTGGGCGAGGTGTCTTAAACAGTATCTCTGGGGATCCGGGCGACCTCTCCGAGTATACAGCCTTATCCTCGCATGCGGCGCTCTACAAGGATGGACAAACCCTTTCCCTAGCTGCTCGTGGGCACAACAATAACACAGTGCCGTTCACCCTAGAGTTCGGGTTGCTGCAAATATTAATTTAAATAGACACACGATGACGAACCGGCGAAACGTCCACATTGAGTGGGCGAATCGAATCAAGGATGACGTGCTAGACTGCTAAGCTTCCAGCATTATCCTTGTTCGCGGAAGCTTTATGGCGCGTATGCACACTCTGTGGTGCCATAAATACCCAGAGCTTCAGCACGTTTCGAATCAGTCTTTGCAGAATCTTCACGCCTATCACTTGAAAAATGGATATGTACGAGGAGGGCTTCCCAAAACACTGCTGGAAGAAGCTGCAGACGAAGATGAGAAAGCGACATCAAGACCAACCGGGGAAAGCAGACACTTTCTGAGAGATGATAGCGGTTTCAGGACATGGAGGAACATTGACATACAGGTTCCTCCTAAGCCCCACGATCTGGTTGAAATGGATGTTTCCCTTCGTGAGGATATATCGGAGCAGTCCGACCTCTGGACAATCAATTTTTCAGTTTATGGTGCTGCGAGAGCATTGGCTGATTCAAATCGAAGGCTACAACCGACGATGTATCAATAGACCAAAAGACGCTTGTATCAACTGAACAAGAAGATTGGATGGGCAAGCCAGAATGCATCCCGTATTCAGTGTGTGATTGACTACATAATATCTGGTAGGCCGTTGACGGAAAATGTTCGAAAGTTCGCTCAAGAACTAAGGATCTTCAACCATACACTGAACAATTCGAAGTTGCTGACAATCAGGCAGCACATTGTAGACAAAATAGGGTGTTATCTGAAGCAAGGAATAGAATACAGAAGAGGAAGATATGGATCAGGGAGAATCAACAGTTTCTCGCTGACCCACCTCACCTTTTCAGTGATCACCCTGTTTCAGTCAAAACTCCACCCAAGCCCAACGAGATAGAGAATTTTTGGCAGAGAGTATAAGGTCACTCATGTATTTTATATGGATGACCTGAAGGTCTATGCCTCTGGTAAAATAAAACTTCGAACTGCTATTAATATCGTCAAGGAGTAAACAGGAGAGATTGGGATGGACTTTGGATTGGATAAATGTGCCAAAACTCATCTGAAGAAAGGAAAGATTGTTGGCGTTCCCAAGGACCCTGAGCTTACGGCCCCTGATATCATCACAAGATCACGCTTATGCATAAATGCTTGCATATCAATTCGTTTGTTCCACGCATATACATCTCACGCCGTCAAGGTGGACGCGGACTTCTGAATCTCCAATGTCTTCATAACCAAATTTTTTCAAGCACAGCTTACATCGCTGCAAATGGCAGAGATCCTCTCCTAAAAATGGTCAGGATATACGAGATGATTGGCAAAGGAGTGTTCCTTTACAAAGCTGCGGAGCAGGTGGCCGAGACCCTTGGCCTGAATTTTAACATCAGAAGTGAAGAAAGTGCATTACTCTATCTAGATGCTTCGCTTGTGAAAGCCGAAGTGAAGAAAGCAGAAGCTGAAAAATTCCACCAGTCGAGAGAAGCGCTATACGACACCTTGGCGCTGGAGAGACCTACACATACCCGGGCGTGGGTATGTGTATAAAGGATACTCTCCGATGCAGATACAAACGTCTCATCCGACGGATATGGTCTTCCGAACTGTCGGCAAGGAACAAAGTATTTGCGACGAACATGCATGCCATTCAGGAGTACTCTATTCATTTGAAGTGGTTCCATGGACGAAGGACAAGCTCAGATACCTCGTTATAGGGTCCCAAAAGGTTATGCACATCAACAATAGCATGCACTTCAAGTCGTCTGTTCCGCGACTGTACATCACACGCCGTCAAGGTGGTCGCTGAATACTGAATCTTGAATGTCTTCACAACAGGATTATTCTGGGTACAGCACATATAGTTGCAAATGGACAAGACCATCTGTTCAAAATGGTCAGGAAACACGAAGAAGTGGGCAAAGGGGCGTAGGAGGCTGCTGAAACACTCGGCCTGGACTTCAATATCAGGGGTGAGCAAAATGCATCAAATCTTATCCATCTCGAGTACTCACTCCTGAAGGCCCGGATTAAGAAAGCACAGGAGAAAAACTTCCGCAAACAGCTCCTCGACAAGAGGATGCACGGTATCTTCCACAGAAATGTGGAGGATCAGTCGATGTCGTATGAGCTAACGTTTGCTTTCCTTAAATCACCCGGATTGAAGTCGGGCACGGAGGGTTTCATTTTGGCATGTCAAGACGGTGCCATTTCCACTCTAGCATACCATCGCCACTTTTTGAGCCAAACATTCCCGATGATAGCTGCAGAGCGTGTCATGCATACCCTGAGCATCTAGGACATATACTATCTAGTTGTCCAACTCATGCGGGAACGACCTACATCCAAAGGCACAATACGGCACTAAGAGTGCTTTATTACCATCCCTGTCACTCTTACGGTATTAGTCCAAATACCGCTCCACTAAACGCTCCTAGGGAAATAGAGTCAATTGTCGAAAATGAGAAGTGCCGCCTATACTGGAACTTCATATTCTCGACAATTGTTTCTGTTGCGCACTCGAGGCCTGACATAGTTCTCGGTGAGTTCGAGAAACGAACCATGTTCGTTATCGAATTTTCGGCACCAGCTGACAAAAACGTCATAGCCGAGGAGAAAGAACAGAAAGAGAGGTATAAAGACCTTATAAGGGCGTTGCGACGGTTATACCAGGAATATTCTATTAAGCTAATCGTCTTGATCATCAGCGCTCTTGGAGGTGCCAAGGAGTCACTGGTTAATAGTCTGGGAAGCATCCCTGCGTGTCAACAAAATGCTGAGGCACTTGCGGGGAAAA
>CAKNWW010259124.1:0-11988 GCA_932074435.1 Andricus kollari | reverse complement strand
TCCTGGCATAAATCCACTTTGGACTTCCCATATCTTTTCTTCTGTAATTTCCATTACCCAGTAGTAGTTATTTCATTTGTGGTTACAATCCAAATGAACAATTAAATTTACAAATACTGAGCATTGGTCTTTCGAGCCGTATTTATCGAATTATGAAACAATGAGTGAAATTAATTACTATAAACTGAAAGTGAACAGTGGGCGGCTCTTTGTCGCCATAAGGAAAAATGCATCTTTAATGATGCATATCAGTGATGTGAATATAAGCATTTATTGCAATATTAGGTGATAAGCCTTCATATCACGCGTCATCTTTATCGATTTGTTGATACGGTGTCCATGATTAACTCGACCTCTTGTCTCTATCCACAACAAAGTATTATTATGACTACGAGGGTTGCCTTTTATATTTTGAGCCTAATAATGAAAAGACAATAATTGATAATCGAAAATGGCTTTATTGTTTTTCAAAGTATTCTCCCTGAAACTCAACACACTTTTGCATGCGCTTGAACCAATTTTCGAAACATTTTTTCCACTCCGATTAAGGCACCTCCGAAACATGCATTTGGAACGCATCAACCGCTACTTCATGCGTCGAAAAACGTTGACCTCGTAATTTATTTTTTATGTATGGGAATAAAAAAAAGTCATTAGGTGCTAAGTCAGGGCTGTGGGCTGGATGACCCATCAATTGGACGTTTTCAGCCCTCAAAAAGTCCCTTGTTGCAGCGGATGTGTGAGAGCTTGCATTGTCGTGGTGGAGGATGATTCGTCTTCGGCGGCTGATTTCCCTTATTTTTTCAAAGATCTCCGGTAAACAAATGGTTGTATACCATTCCGAATTGACCGTCCGACGTTGCTCCAACGGCACAGTTCCTACATGGCCGGTTTTTCCAAAAAAACAGGCAACCATTTGCTTCGAAGTGCTTCATGCGCGAACAACTTTTGTCGGATTTGGCTCATCTTGGAAGATCCATACAGTCGACTGCTGTTTAGTTTCAGGCTCATTAACATAAATCCATGTTTCGTCACCTGTTACGATGTCATAGACATGCTTTGAATCACCGCGAGCGAATTTTTTCAGCATTTGTTTTGACCAATCCACACGAGCCTTTTTTTGAGCGATTGTCAAGTTATGTGGGATCCAACGGCAACAAATTTTTTTGACAGCCAAATGTTGATGTAAAATTGCTTGCACGCTGGTCCCACTAATGCCCAAGGATGCCTGAATCTCACGATAAGTCACATGACGATCTTTCATTATTAGTTCACGCACAGCGTCATTTTTTTTCTGGGACAACGACTGATTTTGGGCGACCTTCACGACTTTCGTCACTGAGCGAACTGCGGCCACGATTAAATTCGTTGTACCAGCGTTTCACAGTGGCCAAGGATGGAGCTTCATCGCCAAAAGTCGAAGTGAGTTTATCGATGCACTCTTGTCTTGATAATCCACGTCGAAAATCGTAAAAAATCATCGCACGATAATGTTCGCGATTCAATTCCATTTTTTCGCTGAGACAATATTTTCAAGTCACTGAAAACAATACAGGTTATGCTCAAGTGACAAAACGTTCTGAAGAAGGTGATGGTTAAAAAGGTCAAACTTCCAATTGGAATCGTCAGATGACACCTGTAAACACTAGTATTTGAAATTAATACGTGTTATTAGAATTTCTCAAACGGTATCGTGTATTCAAATATTTCAAAGTTCATTTTGTTTTGAAATTATAATCAAATTTATACATTGAGATAATCAATAAAATTAAATTCTGTATGACTAAAGAAGATGCAGCTAAGCAGACCTTGCACCTGCAAGAAATGCTTTATGAGCAACATGCAATTATGCATTCCATAGAAAAAAAGATCGAAAATACGAAAAAGGTCGTCAAAAAAAATATCACACTTCCTATTTCTCAAAAACGTTTGTCTATTTTGGAAAATAATTGGAGCAGCTGTCAAAAGTTTAATCGACAGTTAGAAGTCATGTTTTCGAAAGAGTTAACGAGCTCTGATGAGTACTTTAAAGATCAACACTTCTACGCCGCTGAAGAAGCATATCTGGAGGCTAATGACTATCTCAGCAATTGGATTGGGTTTTTTCAACCAGATGTTGCTAATATATCAACACACTCAGATGCGGATAATTCGATTCATCATACACCAGGTTCGTCGGCATCCAATTTGCCCAAGATTGTTCTACTAAAGTTCTCAGGTTCTTACGTTGATTGGCCAAGTTTTAGAGATTTGTATTCATTGTTAGTTCATAATAACAAATCAATGTCTGATGTAGAAAAACTGCATTGTCTTAAAGCTTATCTTGAAGGTGAAGCTTCAGAATGGTTAAAATCAATTAAAATTCAGAAGCTAATTATGCTAAAGCTTGGAAAATACTTACAGATCGTTATAAAAATAAGCGTATTATTGTATCGAATTTATTTGATGAGTTATTTGAACTTAAAAATGCTTCTCAAGAATCAAGCGTATAACTCAAACGAATTTATGGTAGAATTACTTCAGTAATTAATCCTTTGAATAATTTAGAATGCCCAGTCGAACATTGGGATCATATTATGGTGTATGTTCTTGCTGAAAAATTAGATTCAAAAACTCGTAAAGATTGGGAACTCTCGTTTGGTTCTCAGATTAAATATCCGACGTTTGAAGAATTTGAGACATTTCTTAAAGATGCACTTCTTGCATTGGAGGCTTTCACAGCTGAGAATGATATATCTGAAAGTAAGAATTCTGGGCGTAAAAACACTATATCGACGCCTCCATTCAATATGAGTCTATGTGCTGACAACGCCCTGTATGAGACTATTCCCTATGCTTATACACAGCGCATAGTCTCATACACAGCGCTGTCACAACGTAGACTCATATTGAATGGAGGCGCCGATATCACATTATACAACGAGTGAGAGTTCGCAGTGCCTAGTTTGTAAAGAGAATCCTGTACTTACACAGTGTGATACATTAAAAAAACAATCAGTCGAGCAACGTTTTGAGATTGCAACTAAATTTAGATGTTATAATTGTTTAAAACCTGAACATATTCCGCGAAAAGCTTCGGAATAATTACGATCGTAATGAGTTTCAATACTGGAAAAATCGTATTGAAAAAACTTCCCAGCATTGTCCAATTTAAGCGTGAAAGGGATCCCTTCCAAAAAAAGTGTTTACAGAAGCTTGACCCTTTTTTTTGGTAGGGATCTCTTTCACGCTTAAATTGGAAAATACTGAGAAAGGACGTTTTTTCAACAGGAGTTTTCCAGTATTGAAACTCATTAAGATCGTAATTATTCCGACGCTTTTAATTCAGACATTAATAATTTTTATTAACCATTCAACTTTTGAGATGAAACCGCTGAATCGAGAAGCTTCTTTTAAGCTAGAGTTCAGTTTGTAGTGAAAGTTGAGGGTCATTTCTCCTGTTTTTTCACTTTTTTTGTGTCACAGGAAAGTCAAAAAACTTTTGACGAAAATCAGGCCGACATTGTTTTACACGTATAATATGGAAGAATATTACTGTCTTTGACTCAACATTCTATGATTTTTTCTCGCAGAGTAATAAAGTTTCAAAGCCAGGTGTCAGGACTTTTGAATCCGACTTTAGGTTGCTACACTGCCTCTAGACCCACTGTAGTAATCCTGTGTTTGCATTGTTATGTAAAGCAAAACTACTAACATTCATTTAAAACTTGATACTTTTTATGAATATAAAAGAAGAACATAGTTTTCAGTAACAATAAGAGCAGATGGAATTAGTAATACAAAAATTCATGAAAACATGTAATTTAATATTAGGAAAATTGAATATGAAGATGAGTTTTTTTAAAACAGTTTGAATTTTATTCATATTTTTCTATTGTTTATTTTGCTTATGTAATTAATTCATTTTATAAACAATTGTAATTGTTACAAATTTAAAACATTTATTGATATTATTGAATTAATAATAGTAAACATAATATTTAAATCCTAATAATTAGCCTTATAATATACTTTTTTATTAATTCATCTAGAAATTTCCTCTCTTTAAAAAATATACATTTATATATAATTTATTTATAATAAATTATATATCAGGGTCGTCCATAAAAATTATTATTTTGATTTTTTAAAGTCTCACCACCTAATTTTGTGTCTTATGATGAAAAACAAATTTCCTAATTTTTTGAGATTAAAAAAAAAATGCTTAGAGGTAGGGCACGGCCTTTAGAGTACCGAAAGTGTTAAAAATTCAGTAAGTCCTTGTATTTTAAAAAGAATCGTAAAAACTTTACAACGATGATGTAAAACTACCATGTGAGCAGTACTAAGCCTGACACTAAAAAGTAATTTTTAAGTATCTTGTCAGAATTTTATGAAAGTAAAATGAAAATTTGAGTGGCAGATTATATAAAAAAATTTATTAAACAAATATGAGTAATATATCACTCAAAATAAACATTTTTGCCCTTTTCACCCTTCATAATCCATAAAAAATTACATTTTTTTCTTTAAAACTGATTATTAAAAATATTTAATATAAATTTCTTTATATTTAAAAAAGAAGTTTTAAAGAAAGGAAATGTAATTTTTTATGGATTATTAATTAACCTCCTGGAGTAGTCAAACTTTTCTTTAAAACATTTTCCTCTGAACTTAATATTTTTTTATTTCAAGACTTCCTTATTGGGTGCCGCGCGCATTTTATCGCACTCTGGCCAGGTTTTATGCTCCACTTTTGCCTCTGGGGTTTTCTCTATCGGTACTTTTATGTGTAAACAATACATACATTTGATTTTAAGACGTCACCTTGTAACAATACTTTTCCCAAATCATTCACGATTTGAACCTGCTCTGCTGACACTTTTTGCTCCAGGAAATCGCCAGGGAATGCATAGGTGCTCCTTCTAACATCATATCATATATTTACACGAATTGTCAAAATGTTCTAAATGACATTACTTATGTATATAATTTTGCACATTTTCCCGCCCGACATCGATCACCAGCGCCTGACGTCCCTGCGAAACACCCTATCGGAAGAAACTGAAAGGCTTGGAAAGACCGCGTCGAAAAGGTTCGGAATAATTTCGGAAGGGTTCGGAAAGAGGTTTCGTTCCGAGCCTTTGCGAATTGTATGTAAACTTTGCTTCCGATTTCTTTCCGAATGTCGAGCTGTCCCTCAACCTTTCCGAGTCTCTCCGAATGTTCTACTCTCCGGCTTCTTTCCGATCATTTCCGAATGTCCCGTTAGTTAACTTGTTCCCAATGTTTCCGAATGACTTCCCACTTCACTCTTTCCGAATGTTTCCAATTTCTTTCCGAATCGAATTAAAAAAATATATTTTCGTCATGTTGAATTAAGCAAAGATGATTCCTAAAAACCTATAAATAGGGAAATTTTATGACTCAGAAATCCTTTTTGACTCTCGTACATTACGTACCTTATTGCTGTACATTATCACTTCCAAATATGCCAAATTTTGAATATTCTATTTGCCCAACTCTTATTTGTAATTAATATAATATGTTCTAGTTTATAAAATTCCTTTTTTGTATTGTAAAAATAATAACCTGTGAAATATAAATTGCTCTGAGCTGGTCTAAATGATAAAAAGCCATAAGAAGCGTCACTTTGATTGATTTCCATATTTACAATAAAGAGCAAGGTTTGCCGAAAAAATAACTGAGCACAATGACGTTTTACTGAAAACATTGCGAAACACTATGGGAAATAAGGAAAATCTTAATTTTTTGTGGTTTTAGTCATGAATTCTCGGAAAAGCTCTGACAGCATCTCGTCATCTCTGCTTGTCTCCAGAGCCATTTTGATCTAGGATTGTCGCTTACTCACTCACTCACTCACTCGCTTCCAGTTGTGCAGTCGATGAACTCAATCGATAGTAAGTATTCGATTGTACTAACACTCGACTGAACCAAAACAATTAATTTAATGTTATTATAAGTTTAAAAAAATGTCGTCAGTGAGCGTCAACCTCTGACAATGATGAAGATTCTTTTAGATCTCACAAAAAATATAGTTACATTAAATTGTTTTGTCTTAAATGGTCTTTGGTTTAATCGAGTTCGGTGCAATCGAATACCTGCTACAATTGATATGAATGAAATCGAACAAACATAATGTCGATGAAAGAGACACCGATAGCGATTTTCTCAAGATTTTTGCTTAAAATCACAGAAACAGTGACGCTTCTACAAGTCCAGCTCAGGGCAAATTGTGTCTCATACAACTCATAGTACATATTTTTTACAATACAAAAAAGAAATTTTATGAAAAAAGGAGATACAGCAATTAAAAACGGTAGTTGAGCAAATGGAATATTTGAAATTGGGTAATAAAAAAGGCTTTCTTAGTAGTTATGAAATTTTCCTATTCTAGATTTTTAGGAAAAATCTTTGCTGCGGGAGTCAAAAGGCATCAACGTAGAAATAAAATTTTATTTAGGTCTTGCCAAAAACATAAATTTGGAAAATACGGTCGCTGTACACGACTGTTTATTTTTTATAGAGAATAAATAGTGACACATAGGAAACAATTCGAAATGCATCGGAATAAGCTGTATCGGACACGGAGACATTTATTCGGAAAAATATATTCGTTACAGTATATGTATAATAAATAAATCAAATTTATATTTTATATTTCATATTCATTCGGAAAGAAATCGGAATCATTCGGAACGAAGTAAATAGTGGGACGCAGGAGAAAATTCGGAAAGCATTGGAATAAGCTACTTGGGACACTGCGAAATTTATACGGGAAGAAATCGGAAACGTTCCGAGCGAAGTAGACGCAATGGGACATTAATTTTTTTAATAATTGGAAGATTATCAGCGAATTCTCAAAAAATGATTAGACTTTTTTCTCAAAATGCAGTATTTTCCGAATGAGCATAGGCATTCCGGATTTTATTTTTTTATTTGACGTGAGAATTTTTGTTGCTTTCAACTGATTCCAAAATAGTAGATTGTGTGTCAAGGGCGTGATGAAGGTGATTCTAATAAGTGTGAGCCACACGAGTCAAAATTGCCTTGATCCACGCTCGTGGTGCACACGATAATTTTTGTCCGATCCCCCGTGAAAATCTAAGTTTGTATGCATGAGGAGCAGATGCGGTACGTGGATAAATAGTGTTCTAATCCACTCTGAATTTCTGATACTGACTTTTCGTCAATAACGTGAAATTGACTGCAGATATGGTACCACTTAAAATGTTCGTATTTTTGTCTTGACTTGCAGTCAAATTCACTGCGATCTACCTTATCATTTTAAACTTATTACGCCCAGTAAAGCGGGCCACACGGTGAGCATCAACCAAATTTAACCGAATCAATTTTTAACATTCCCTGGGTAAAAAATTTTTTTGATGAAACACATTTTTTTTGTTGATAATGAAAATCTTAGATCTTGAAAAAAGCAAAAAAAACTTTTTGTAATATCTTTTTCAGGTCATCGGTCTGAAATTGACGACATTGCGCTTGCTTCACATGCCATGAAAAGTTGCGTTTTCAAGGGTGCTCGGACAAAAATATTTAAAAACATGAAAAAATAACTGCTGTTTTCTAAAAGTCTTAAAAAACTGGATTTTCTCAAAAACTCCACTTAAGATTTTTTGTTAGAAATAGACATTGATATGTGCTACTACTCATGTAAACAATTTTTGTCACAGAACTTTCTTCAAAACACGTTAAGAATCTTGGCGTCTTGATTCGTCACAGCCTGCGTTCTTCTCCGCCATGGCCACTAACTGTTGTCAGCTGGAGTAGCCCTCCGATGGTGTTTATGTGAACTGTGTTTAGAATTGTTGTGAATTGAAACTGCGACAGAACTTCGATCAGCATTAAATGGTATTGATGCTAATCGATACTTTGTTCCGTAAAAGGCATTGTATGGCATTCAAGTTGGTGGCTTACCGAATCGCATTAAATGGCATTAATGCAAGTTTCCTTAATAGTATTCCCATGACGTCAGTTTAATCCCTTCAAATTTGTACTCATTCAGAATGATTAAAATGAGACCAGTTTTACACAATAACGCGCATTCCATGGCATTTCGGACAAAAATGCAATTTGTACGCATTTAAAGTAACAAGTTGGTGCTACGGAATTGTTGTGTGAGCGTCGCAATCGGACTTTAAAAAAACAGGGGATCTTATAATTCAGAAGGGACTATAAATATATTACTCTCATATATTCTTCATTTAAAAAAATACTACCCTGATATTTTCGTAACAAAAAGCTTGTAATTTAAATTACGTGCCAAAATGGAATTTAAATTAGAGGTTGTGTCTAAGCGTGGCTTGTATTGTGGCGTGAAATTTGAAATGCAAGATTTTGTTTTTTAATTTTTTTTAGAAGTAGAGCTTGTTTTCGACTATTTTCAACCCATAAGCGTTGGATTCTGCATGCTTTAGTTTTGAGCACAGGACTCTCGATCACAGCCTATTTTTATGACCATACTGCTAGCCTCAATTAAATTCAACCCAAAAGTGCTTGCACATTCAGTTTTTCTTTTGTCCATATTTCGAGGATGCCACCCGGTTATTTGAAGCCAATGAAGAAAAAAATCATACTACGCACTTTTGAGAAAAACGAATTTTTCATTTTCAACAATTAAAAATCTCATTTTTCTAAAAAACTATGCAAAATATGAATAGCATTTCATGGTTCAAAATTGTTCCCCTTCCTGAAATCTATGAAATTGTAACCTTACTAAAGTCGGCGTCAAAAGTACGCGACCCTCACTTTGAACACTTGCAACTCGTTCAAAAAAAATCGCAGAACATTTCGGCCAGGTAAACGTGAAAGCTTAAGGTCTCCCGAATTGAAAGATATGTATATTGTTATTCTAAAAAATCTTTTACGGTGGCGCTGATGTAAAACATGCCAAAAAACAAGGTTTTTGCGGCACTTTTTTTAATTCTTGACTTTCGAGGCTTCCCAAACCGAGCTGGACGTCTTGAAAAATCTGAGAAAATTCACAGAACATCCTTAAGGTGTCCAGAATGCAATGCAGTTTTCCAAATTTCAAAATATGAATTTGTTTATTAATTACAGACCGTTTTCCACAAAAAATCATCTTGGAAAGAAATAATGATAGTAAGTTGTTTTATGGCTTAAGATGTGCAGTTTCGTAACGCGATTGGTGTACAATTTGAAAAAATGAAATTAGATCAATATTTCGCGAAATAAACCTTAACGCATATTTCGGAATTTAATGAGAATAGCCACCGTATAAAAAGTGTTAGAAAAAAACAACAACAATAAGGTCCTCAGAAGGAAGGGGTACCCAGCTCACCCGCAGGTCAATAGCTGGGATGGAAAAAGGCAGGTACATCGGTACCCCTTCCTTCTGAGGTCCTTATTGTTGTGAAATAGATATCAAGATGATTTTTTGTGTTTTTCGGTCTGTAATTACTAAACAAATTTATATTTTGAAATTTGGAAAACTGCGTTGCATTCTGGACACCTTAAGGATCGTCTGTGAATTTTTTCAGATTTTTCAAGACGTCCAGCTCGGTTTGGGAAGCCTCGAAAGTCGAGGCTTAAAAAAAGTGCCTCAAAAACCTTGTTTTTTGGCACGTTTTACATCAGCGCCACCGTAAAAGATTTGTTAGAACAACAATATACATATCTTTCAATTCGGGAGACCTTAAGCTTTCACGTTTACCCGGCCAAAATTTTCTGCGATTTTTTTTGAACGAGTTGCAAGTGTTCAAAGTGAAGGTCGCCTACTTTTGACGCCGACTTTAGTTGATTATTTAGTGTATTTTAACAGACTTTCATTTTATTTTTTTAAATGATCGTTTTCAGTTCAATAACAATGTAATGAACATATTCCATGAGAATATTAAGGTTACTAAACTTCAAAGTAAAGAAAAATTTATTTCTTAAATTAAAGAAACATAATTTTTTACGATTAAAAAGCTCATTTTTCTCGAAAGCGACGCAAAATATGAATAGTAGTTCATAATTCAAAATTGTTCTACTTCCTGAAATATATAAAAGTATACCCTTACCACATGTTTATCTAATGTGTTTTAATCAATGTTCCTCAAAAAATGGAAAAAATCGATAAAAAGATACTAAATATCATTTACTTCAACATTGTTACTAAACTAGAAACAAACGTTTTAAAAAATAAAATGTTGTAGTTCGTTAAACTAAATGATATTTCAGTTTATTTTTTATCGATTTTATCTACAAAACAAAAATCTAGTAAGAGCATATGTTTATAGATTTCATAAAGGGGAACCAGGTTTAAGTATGAGTTGCTATTCATACTTTGCATCGATTGCGAAAAAATGAGATTTTTAATCGTTAAAACTGAAAAAAACTGTTTTCTCCAAAACGCGTAGCATGATTTTTTTCGTTCTTTGCTTATAACCGAGGTAAATCTCCGAAACACTTACAAAAGAGAAACTGTATGTGCAAGCACTTCTGAGTTGAACTTAATCGTGGTTAGCCGATATATTTATGAATTATGTTCAAATCATCGGAGTATTATTAAAGAGCTTATGTTAGTACACAGTGCTACCTATCAAAGAATAATAGCGTATTTTGAAAAAAATTATCAAAATTAATTTTATTTCAGTAAGTACAGTTTAGCATAATTTCTTTCTACCTGCGCTTGAGATTTTATGACGTTTGATTTACTTGAGCTCTCCCGAGCGGCTTCACTCGAGTTGCGGTCCACGGTCAGAAAACCCTCAATTTCCAGACCTCGGTCACTTTAGGTTGGAGAAGTTGTGTTCCGAGCTCTGTTCCCCCACCCATGCGATGAACTCAGGGCAGTGGAGACGGAGAGGATTTTCTCAATAGGTACGAAATGGGTACGTACGTATAGAAAATCACGATAATTGGCAGTGTCAGAATGTAAAAAACATAATTTGCCTGCCTTTAATCCAGAAATAATTTACGTAGACTTTGAAATTGGCATTCATTTAGCTATTCGTTCAGTGTTTAACAATTCTATTACTATAGGGGGTTGTAGATTTCATTTAGGTCAAAGTTGGCGGAGAAAAATTCAAGAGCTCCGATTAAGTAACAAATATAAAGAAAAAATCTACATTTTTAGCTCTACTAATTATAATAATCATTAAATTGAAGTTAAACAAATTGCCATTTATTTAAGTACATGTTACTGAATACTCATAATTTTTTCAAATTTCTGGTAACAATTTTTGAACGTTTGGAGGACTTCAAAGTCGACGTAGTGAACGTTGAGGGTAATTTCTCTTGTTTTTTCACACGTTTTGTGTCACAAGAAAAACAAAAAATTTTTGATAAAAATCAAGCTGACATCGTTTTACACGTATAATGTTGAAGAATATTTCTGTCTTTGATTTCACATTTTGCGATTTTTTCTCGCAGAGTAATAAAGCTTCAAAGCACGCTGTTAGGACTTCTGAATCCGACTTTAGATTAGAGTTTGCTCGTAAAGTTTCGCGCAAGATTTTACCCGTATAGATTTAGTTTTAATTTGACGACTATTTGTAATATTTTATAGGATTGTAGTTGTATAAAATAAAGTGAAATAAATATTGTAGAAGCGTCAGGGAAATATGTTACTAGCCTTATTATTTATTTCACTTTAGTTGAGTTAATATTAAAATAATGTTATAAGAATAATAGTATATATATATATATATATATATATATATAAAAGTTTGTCATAAGGACAACCGCAGGATATCGCTGGGAGCAGGTGCTAATCCGAAAAATTGCACCCGCTCCCAGCGAAATCGCGGTAAAATTTCAGCTGCAACCACGTCTCACGACCGTGAGATAGGTGGTTACAGTCTGCGACGGATTCAATTCGATGATCCGGCAAAAGTCTCGTGCACCCTGAGGATACGGAGCGACCCAAGGACGACCGCCTTCTGCATTTTCCCCGCAAGTGTCTTAGCATTTTCTTGACACGCAGGGATGCTTTTCAGGCTATTAACCAGTGAAACCTTGGCACCTCCA
>CAKNWW010259123.1:0-14588 GCA_932074435.1 Andricus kollari | reverse complement strand
ATTTGTTAGAATTTGACAAATAAATTAACTAAAAAAACTGTTACCTTTTCTGCAAAACACTTCACTTACTTGATAGATAAGCTGAGAGTTTCAAATAAGTAATGATTGAAGTTTGGTCGTCCAGGATTTTTCGCTACAGTAACAAGTTTTTCAGTTAATTTCGTAAGCAAGTTTGCTAGGTGTGGTACCACATTGTCTTGTAAAATAGCAAAACTTCGCATTATCGCCTTCATGATGTATTCATTGTCTTCTGATCCTGGAATTTCCACTGCAGCAAAAAGACTGTTTAATAATTCCGCTGCCAAAGGCACCACTTCTTTTTCTTGAACTCTGTTAAAATTAGAAAGTAAAAATTATGTGGTTATTACTAGCATTCAAATTAATTAAAATAAATTATACGATTTTCATCTTACTGAAGAGAGTTTTCATGATCTTTAAGTGCGAGTATCTTCTCAATTGCACAAGCAGCATAAGTATGAACTACAGTATTCGTAGCTAACAGGTGACGGATAATCAGTGGCAAAACTCCTATAACGTGTTCTCTTGGTAATACGGACCTGAACGTCATTATGAACTTTATAGCATCAGCTTTCAAAACCGGACACTCGTTCACTGAAATTCAATAATATTTTTGCAATACCTACATTAAAAGCCTTGTTTTACGCATCATCTGCAGACACCGATAGGAGGCTGTTGCGAAACGTACGAGAAAAGCCTCCACTCCATGCCTACAGATGACGCGCATAAAAAAACTTTCCACACAGATGTAAACAAATTATATTTCGGCACTCGTGTCAAAGGCGACAATGACTATATCGTGTAAAGGCGCATCACTAGCTCTTCGGTTACGATCATTAAAATACTACAAAATGAAAAAACTGCGGATGAAGGTTTTTCGCTACTATAGGTGATTCATTAAAAATTGGTATGCGTCAGACGACGCCTTGTCAGTCCGTAGATAAATAGTTGTTGTATAGTTTAAAGACTACAAAAAATATCAAGTAGAACAATAAAATTTTGAATATTTAGTCAGAAGGCATAAAGATGAGAATGACTTTATTCGGGTTTTATAGGCTATGTCGGAAACCCTCATAACGACGGCGGTCAGTTGTCCGCCTGCCCGTTCATCCATCGTTTACCACTCGTAGCTTCTATAATATTTATGCCTTACGGTTGAAATTTGGCATGGGTGTTAATCAGCCATAGTGAATGCGTGGAAAAATATTTTCGTCCGCTTGTCTACAACGTTTTTTTAAGTGGTTTGTGTCGTTGTAAAATTTTAATAATTTTATAACTCACTAAAATTCATGTTAATTTGTTAAATTTAATTTATTTAACTTATTAGTAACTTCGAAGACTGCACGGTTTTTTGGATTGTGTTTTTATTTTATAACCTGTAAATTTAATTACAGTAGAAGTCAGATAAGTTTCTCGTTTCGGGGAAACTCTGAAGAAATTAGTAGCGAAGTTCGAGCAACTCAGCGCAAGGTGTGAGGCAGAGAAGAGCAAGGAGGAAAGGGGAGATGTGAGAGAAGTAGGATGCCAAACAGGAGAAGAGGACAGAACGTGGAGGGACATCAGCCGAAGAAGCTTACATAAGAAAATTGGTTGAAAGAGAAAGAAGAGAGAGCGAAAAGGAGAAGGAATTTAAAAGAGCTGGGAGTGGGAAAGGAAGAAAATGAACTGACGAAAGTGCTGGGACTCTTGGCCGCACATACGAAAATCTTGGGATGCAGCTCCAGTTGAGGACATGGGAGAACAATTGGGACTTACTTAACGCCAAAGGAAAATTGAAAGACTCGGGTCTCTGGATTGAAGAGGACTTAATTGAAAGGGAAGAGGAAATCCAGGAGTGGTTCAGAAGTGAGAAGAAAAGGATGGAAAAGGCGGGGATGGAAATAGAGTTGAGATTTATGAAGGCGAGAGTAGGCGAGACGATCTCACAGTGGAACGAGTAGAAAGGAGACATGATAGTGGCCGGTACAATAATAAAGAGGACAGATGGAGAACAAGATGGGAGGAGGATCAGCGCGGCGGAGCATTGTAGAGGAGGAGAATAGGTATTGAGTGCGAATGAACAAAGAAAAAGCAATGATGGGGGACAATTATAACTGACTGTGAGAAGGAAAAAAGGCTGGGGCACTAAGTATGAAAAAAAGGACGTGTTTAGTGACGCTAAGGTGAATGGAAGAGAGATAATATTTTTGGAAACCTCATTGTTGTTTGTGAGTATGGATATAGTCATGTTGTAAGATAGAGTAAGATGAGCTTCTAGATAAAAAGAACTGTTAACTGGAAGATCAGCTCTTGATGTGATGGTTGATGCTAGGTCACCGCGTAGGTGATAGATTTGTAGTTTTATAATTTCGTTCTTGGTTATAATGCTGTTATTGGGTGTATTAAAAAGTGCGAGTAAAAGCAGAGAAAGGGATAGTAAGGGTAGGGGCTAGGTCACCGCGACTGTGAGAAGGACAGGTGTCAATAGATACAATAAGGTTGAGTTTGGGTTTTAATAGCAGAAGTTTAAAGAAGAGCAGAGGTAAAGTGACCGTGTGGGGTAAAGGGCTGCTGAGGCGCCATGGGATAGGGCTTCCGTTTCCTATTAATGTAGCGAAGGATCGAAGTAGAGACACAATTTAAGTTCGGCTTGAATTTAAGGAGATTATGTATAATTTCTAATGATTTTTTGAAGACTTTTAAACTCGTAACAGGGAGAGAGTATAATAAAATACTTGAACTTGAACAATCCCGGAATACCGGGAAAAAGAGCCTAGCCCTAGGTTAGCCTTAAATTATTTAGGAATTCATCTTTTTTGTTTGTTTGTTAATATAAAATTGATTAATTGTTGTATTTCTTCTCATTACATCATGTGATTTTCATAATCTATTGTGTTCGCGAAATTAATAAATTCGTTAATTCTGTTATAATTTTTGATGACTACTCATTTCAATATCGTACATTTTAATTTAAGGTAAGATAAGATTCAGCCGTTGTTAATTACTTATATTTTATTTCAATCTTTTTTCATTTCATATGCTACAAAAATTAAAAAATTTAAATCTAATTAATCTTAATAGATCTGGCGCCCAGATAATTAATTATTTTGAGATTTATCCGACAACGCCAAAGGTGACAATATATTTGTATTAATTATAATAAAAATAATACGTTTACAGGTTAAAAACTAATAAAAGAAAAATGAAGAAATTTGAAAATTTGGCTTATTTTATCTCTATGCTGGAAGCTTTTCCTTCAGTCCGATTTTCCTCTTGGACGACTCAAATTAAAGTTTTTCGCATGTAGGATTACGATAAGGAATAAACATTGTTATGTTATACTGTTGATTTCTTTATCAGGGGCTAAAAAATAAGCAAAATGAGGAAACTTGGTTTTTCAAACCCCTATAGGGCATTATGTATCAAGTGTACCCACTCAAAAAATCAAAGTTGCCGATATAACCCATAAAAATAAAGTCTTTCCTTCTAAGAGTTTGAGGTTAAAAAGTGAAAATTTTATTATTTATTTATGAAAATTAGCAGCGAGCGGTTTTTGAGAATATAACATATATTTTGATGATTTTGAATTCTTTTAACCCGTTTCCGCCGAGAACGCCACTCGCGGTACCCATTTTTTTTTTTGAAATCGAGTTTTCAAAAGGTTTCCCAAGTGGAATCGACTCGGAACCTCAGTAACCGGTGGAATAAATGTTTGAATATTAGGGACACATGGTTCGCGTATCGATTTTTCACCTGGGGGTTTTCAATATGGCGCCTTGATTGCAAAATTTTTGTCAATATGTTTATGAATTTTTTACTCAATAACTATGGGGTTATGGAAAAATTGTCAAGAGAGAAAAAGTTCTTAGAGTTACTCAGAAAATGCACCCGAATTTTGTCATAACGTTTCAAGTAAAATTTTGTTATTTTTGCAAAAGGTAAATTTATGCAAAATTCAAAAGTTGCTAAAAAAAATCCAAAAAAATTCCCATGTATTCTACGGTCCATTCTAAGAACATTTTATTCTTATAATTTTTTTCGTAATGTGCATTCCTAGTGAAAATTCTCGTCCCATTCGTATCAAAGTGGTATCAAAGTGCATCCTTCGTCTGTCCGCCGTAAACGAAGTTTACGTTGCCCAACTATCACCATCGCGGAGGTCGACGAATATAGATAGTCTCTTTTTTTATATTTTAGAATTTTTATATTTTATATATATATATATATATATTTTAATTATTTACGATCATTTGAGCGAAAAAAATTATTCCACACGATGCAAACGAGAAAAACAGTTTAAGCAATAGTACTTGTCGCAATCAGTGCAAAATCAGCTAGTTCTTTGACGACACCCCTCGTAATTACATGATGCTCTAGTTCTAGTTTCATACTTGTGAGATTGGAAATCACCCAATTTAGAATTCGACAAATACACTCTACTGATTTCTTTACATAAATATTTTGTTGTTACATGTGTAGTTTTGTCGTTATTGCAAGTGTTCCAAAGTATTAAAGCATTTGTGACTGAAGCTGCAATGAACCGTAAAAAAATTTTGAATATCCATTTTTTTGAGCTTATGCTTGGGGAAGCTTTTTTACATCGAAAATCGTGCAAGTCTACGCCTCCCATACATTTGTTGTATAATGAGAAGGCAAACGGAAATCCTATTTCTGTTTTATCTTTAGCAGTTCGTGAATACCTTTTCATCAGTTTTATAGGTGTAACACCAACTGCTGTAGATAGAACAGATACCTCTTTGGAGTCAATCACACTTATAAAGTTCATGCCACTGTTTGTGTCATGATTCACTTTGAATGTTCCTCGCAGAGCTTTTTTTTCAAAGATATGCTTTTCTGTGACTATCTTTACGAACAGTTCCTGTCGATCGTAATCCACATTTATTCAAGAGGACGACTAAATCAGGACTATTGAAATAATTATCGAAATAGAGGTGGTACTCTGATAGCTTTCTTTTTGAAAGGCCGAGTAAAAGAGGATTGCTCATTTGTAAGACTACTCTGGAGCCAAGTGGACATGATGATAAATTTATTCCAATACTAGTATCATTTTTACCACAGCAAATATCCATGTTGAATATGTATCCATTCGCTGCACACAAGCCCCAGAGCTTTAGTCCATATCTGTCAGGCTTGCAAGGTAAATATTGTTATAGGCAAGTGCGTCCGAAAAATCTTACCATCATTTCATCTACGGAAAGAGCCGTCGTAAAAAACCAAATTGTTGAATATTTTTTTTTTAATAAATTCAAAATTTCCCGAACTTTCCAAGCTTTGTCATTATCATTTTTATCGTCAAGTTTTGAATATTTTATTTTTGTTTTTATTTCACCAAACCTATCGCGAGTCATCGCAGAAGAAACTATGGAGCACTTCACAAGAGGGTCAGTTTCCCAATACTCCCTTTGTTCATTTCGTATGTTGTACGTAGATAGCAATAATATTCCTAAAAAAGTATCAAGTTCTTGTATGGATAAATCCAAGTCATTCGCTTCGCTAGCTTCAATGATATAATGTTTTATTTCTTAAGAGAAAAAAAGTTCAAATAACTGCACAGGTGACATTGATGTCGATGAAGTCGATTCCACTTGGGAAACCTTTTGAAAACTCGATTTCAAAAAAAAAAAAAATGGGTGAAAGAGCAGATCTTAAAATTTTAGAGTATGACTATCTTATTTTATTTTGACGTTTTTAACGTCAGTTACAAGCTCTCAAAGACCGGGGTACCGCGAGTGGCGTTCTCGGCGGCGGAAACGGGTTAATAGCAATAAAAAAAATTGTCTACTACAGTTTCAATAAGCTTTTAACGCTCATTTCATTTGTCCTGTTAAGATTGAGAGTATTATTCCCAACAGAGTATGAAACAAGTGATTCTTGGATTTGTATTTAACCACCGGTATGTGCATATGCGTGAGATTGTTTGCATTGCGACAAGCACCAGTTGCAAGCGTACTCTCGAGAACGAGGATAGATCTCTTCTGATTGAAACAGAAGCATAATGCTAATTTTCTTTGTTATCCATGTTAAACTGAAGTTCAACTTGAAGGTCATATTGTTTTTGTTCTTCATTTCTTGTAAACAACTAATTATAGTCATACATTAATTTAACTGCCCTCCTTGGTGCATCATTTTCAATCGAAATCTACTTACGATTAGCAGCGCTTTGGTGAAACTGTAATTGAGGCATAGGTTTTGGCACGAAATAGTTAAAGAAACTTATCTGGCACCTTTTCCCTCTTTTAGAGTAGTATTCTCAGATACCATCTTTTTTCCTCCTCGATACCCTCTACCGCCCAAGCCCTCAGATTCTCATGTGCTGGCAAGCGATTTGATTAGTGTTAATTATTTTAAAGAAAGGTTAATAAACTGTAGTTTATGAGATTGTAGAATTAGAATTTTGTAAACAAATTTTTAAACAATATTTAGAGGTGGACCATGGTGTTTGAAGTTCTTATGCAATTAGCTTCAGCAAAATCAACCTTTTTTCATTTAAAATTTTAACCACCAAGTTATTTACTTTTTAATTTGAACTCATAATATGTTGGTTTTGAGGTCCTCAGAATCAATATAAAAGCATTCTTTCAATGAAAAAAATCATAGTCATAAGCTCGTGAGAACAACAATGACACCACCAAATCACAAAAAAGTTGTAGATGCGGTTCTCAAAACGATCGAACGCGCAGAGCACCCGACAATGGGTCGGCAAACAGTGCTACAATGTCAGCATTATCCCTGTTTATGGAGGCTTTATGACGCGTATGCATACTCTGTGGAGCCAGAAACATCAAGAACTTCGGTCGTTTCGATTCAGTCATTGCGAAATCAACGTGCCTAACTCTTGAAAAATGGATACGTACGCGGAGCGCTTTACCAATCCATGTTTGAACAAGCTGCAAACGTAGCTGAGGAAGCGACATTAAGACCAATCGCGGAAAGCAGGAACCTTCTGAGAGATGCTCACAATTTCAGGACAAAGAGGAACATTGACATGCAGGTTCCTCCTAAGCCCCAAGATTTGGCTGAAATGGATGCCTCCCTTCGTGAGGATATCTCGCAGGAGTCCGACCTCTGGAACTTTAATTGCTCAGTTTATGATGCTGCGAGAGTTTTGCTTGATTCAAACTAAAGGCTAAAACCGACGATGGATCAAAAGACAAAAAGACGCTTGCATCAACTGAACAACAAGATTGGATAGGCAAGACAAAATGCGTCCCGTGTTCAATGTGTGATTGACTACACAACACCTGGTAGGCCGTTCACGGAAAGGGTTAGAAAGTTCGCTCAAGAACTGAGGAACTACAATCACACACTGAACAAGTCAAAGCTGCTGACAATCAAGCAGCATATTGTTGACAAAATACGGGTGTTCTCTGATGTAAGAAGGAGAATACAGAAGAAGGAGATATGGATCAGGGAGAATCAACAGTTTCTCGCTGACCTATTGCGCCTCTTTAGCGATCTCCCTGTTTCTGTATAAACTCCACCCAAGCCCAACGAGGTAGAGACTTTTTGGAGAAGGGTGTAGAAGATCGCGAAAGGAGTGGAGTTGAAAGAAGATATTGATAACATCGTCCGCTTCGAAGAGTTTTGTGACAACCTGATGATATCTGAGAAGGTATGTCCACCAATAACTGGCGAAGAGATGAAAAAAGCACTCAGGGGCACGGAGAACTTTTCCGCTGCAGGACCAGATGGTGTTAGGACACCTACCGAAAAAAGGCAACTTGTTCAACCCAGCGAATTACAGGACAATAACTTGTTTGAACACACTGTATAAGATCATTTCGGCTGTCCTAAACAACAGGATTGTGTGGGGAGAGATGTGCGAACAACGTGGCTCGAAAAAAAGTGTAGCAGGCTGCCAAGAGAACCTGCTAATTGACAGGTGTGTCTGTAAAGACGCAGCAGTCCATCAGTGCGTCCTGACAATGGCCTGGATTGACTGCCGGAAAGCTTTTGATTCAACCTCTAATTTTTTATATATGGATGACCTGAAGATCTATGCTTCTGGTAAAAGCAAACTTCAGAGTGCTTTAATCGTCAAGAAGTACTAAGGAGATATTGTTATGGACTTTGGATTGGAAAAGTGTGCCAAGATTCATCTGAAGAAAGGAAAGATTATTGGCGTTCTCAATGACCATGAGCTTGTGGATATAAGTGTCATTAGACATCTTGACACTGAAGAGACCTATACATACCTGGGCGTGCCTCAAAGCAGCATTCAAGACGTAACCTTAGTGTATGTGTTCTAGGTACTCTGCGTGTGCATGACACGCTCTGCACCTATCGCGGGAACTTCTTGACATAAGATGCGGTTACGGTATACTAAGGTGGAAATAACACCGTCCTGGCATGCAAAAATGAAACCAACTGTGCCTGAATTAAGCCGTGATGATCTGAGAAAAGCAAAAGTTTGCTCCTTCGACAAGGACTGTTTTTCTACATTCCTGTGAAAATTTCCGTGTAAATCTAGTTTTCCAAAGGGGCATGAATCACTCTATGCCACTGACAGAACGCTCTGATGGGCTGCAGCATCTTTACAGACGCACCTGTCAATTAGCAGGTTCTCTCGACATCCTGTTACACCTTTTTTCGAGCCACGTTGTTCGTACATCTCTCGCCACACAGGCTCAATTCTTCGGACAATCCTATTGTTCAGGATAGCTGTAAAGATCTTATAAAGTGTGTTCAAACAAGTTATTGGCCTGTAATTCTCTGGGTTGGACAAGTTGATTTTTTTGGGTACGACTGTAGTGCGTCCTAATACCAGCCACTGTGGAATGGGGGTTTCCGACTTTGAATATGAGGTGAATATGCGGGCCAAGTGATGAGGTGTAGAAGTAAACATCTTCCACCAGAAGTTTTTGATACCGTCTGGATCTGCCGCGAAAAAGTTCTTCGTGCCTCTAAGTGCTTTTTTCACCTCTTGAGTAGTGATTGATGGACATTCCTCCTTAGATGTTATGTGGTTGTCGCAAAACTCCTTGAAGCGGATGATATTATCGGTATCTTCTCCCAACTCCAGAGTTTTTGGGATCTTGTATACCTCTCTCCAAAAAGTCTCTACCTCGTTGGGCTTGAGTGAATTTTCGACAGAAACAGGGCGATCGCTGAAGAGGCGAGAATTTTAATCAGCCAATGCTTTTGCAGCACGATAAACTGAACAACTTATTATTGATCTTGGGGCGCAGGAGAATCTTGTATGTCAATGTTCCTCCTTGCCCTGAAATCGCTGTCATTTCTCAGAAAGTGCCTGCTTTCCGGGTTTGGTCTTAATGTCGCTTCCTTATCTTCGTCTGCAGCTTGTTCAATCAGCGCTTGGGGAAGTGCTCCACGTACATATCTATTTTTCAAGAGTGTCAGACGGTCACCCATCCAAGTACTTGAACCTGAATGCGTTGAAATAATGGTAGACTTGAAAACTAGAATGTGGACTACTAAAGGATTGCGTCTGAGCACGAGCATTAGGACTGCCTTCACATCGGGGCTTATATCTCGGAAACTATTCACTGGACCACTTATTTGCTTATGACCTTTTTTGAAGCCAAAAGGTCAAGCTTTCTTTTGGTATGATTTCAAAATCATAAGAATACCCTAAATGGCTAAAAAAGTTGAATAAACAATTAAATTGTTCAAAAAATGGTTAAATTTTTTTTTTTTCGTTAATAAAATATAATAAAAGAGTGAAAAATAACGTTTCGAAAACCCCGATAAAAAATTTAAATCGCTGAAATAGAAAGGAAGTTACAAGCTTTTGCAAATACCCATGCAGGCGTTGGGGTTGAAAATGTCACCCCCCGTCACTTGGAGAGGGGTGGTTTTTGTGGTATATAAATTTCTCGATTAATCATTGTTAGGAAGGTGAACATATTTCCAGAATTTAAAGACAATCGAAGAATATAAGTTTTAAAGTTGGGGCAGTTGAGGAATAATGCCCCGTATGTATCAAGGTATCAAGACCTTAAAAGGGAGTTACAACGACTGTACCCAAAATATTCGGTTAAAGTAATTTTCCTTGTGATCGGTGCTCTAGGAGGTGCGAAAGTATCACTGGTTCTTAACCTTAAATCCATTACGGCGTGCCAGAAATATGCCAAGACACTTGCGAGATGGATGCAGAAAGCAGTCATCCTTGGGTCGCTTTGTGTCTTCAAGACACACACGAGGATTTCACCAGCCTGTCGTCGTAATTTCATTATGACACCCATCTCACGGTCGTGAGAGGTGGCCATAAGTGTCATTTACCGCGGTTCTACTGGGAGCCGAAGTCATTTTTAGATGGCAGTTGCTCCCAGTGGGACCCTGCGGTGGTTGTTCACCCATTTTTTTTAATTATATACCCATATACAGTAAGGCTAAATTTATAGTAGTCATATTCATAAGTGCGAAAGACATGCTCTTATGCGCCATCTACTAGTGTCTCACTCGCACTCACGCTTCTCTATGACTACTATGAAGTTGTACTTACGGTATATCGCAAGGTGATATTCATATCAACCTTAAGGAAGCGCAAGTGCGATTGAGACACTAGTAGGTATGTGATTGAGAGACACCACAGGTTTGATTATGTACGGTAGGCATTACATGGAAGACTATTGAGAGTTTGTGGTAGTTGGAGTTAAATGAAAGGGTTACTGTCTGTCGATCTCCTGTGGAAAGGAGAATTTAGATACAATTTTAAGGTTGGATTCTTTAAACGTAAATGTCCAAAAAGGATGTAAATATGAGTAATATAATTAAAAAATAAAAATATTGGGTCAATCCATAAGTTCATGCGTATTTTTCAACGTTGAGTAAGTCTTTCTTTTTCAGTCTTTTCACAAACAAGGCATACATATGTTGTTAGAACAATGACAATTAGTTATATAGATAACGATACCAAGTATATAATTGATTAACTGAATATATACTGACCGATATATGTATATATATATAATTAAAAAATAAGGTTAAACAACCACCGCAGGGTCTCACTGGGAGCAACTGCCATCTAAAAATGACACCGGCTCTCAGTAGAACCGCGGTAAATCCCATTCATGGCCACGTCTCACAACCGTGAGATGGGTGGTCACAGGACACGATGAAATTGGCATATTTTGGCATATTTTTGGCACGCGGGTATGGCTTTAATGTTACGAACCAGTGACAGCTTCGCACCTCCAAGAGCACCTATCACAAGGACAATTACTTGTACCGAATATTTTTGGAATTTGTACGGTTTTGATTCCTTTGGAATAGAACTGAAGGGCCTATGACAAAGCCACCGAATGCGTCCTCTGGTTGCGGATAGAGGGTCCCTGTACCAAGGGTTTCAGCTGAATATGGTTACAATAATTAATAAGCAGTAGCGGACAATTGTTC
The DNA here is from genome assembly GCA_932074435.1 of Andricus kollari. Lineage (NCBI taxonomy): Eukaryota > Metazoa > Arthropoda > Insecta > Hymenoptera > Cynipidae > Andricus > Andricus kollari. The sequence continues at coordinate 3,212 of CAKNWW010259123.1, read as the reverse complement.
AGGGATGGTCCCGAAGGAATAACCCCTAAGCGGAGGCGTAATAACCGTGCCGAAAGCTGAATGGCACCTGGGTGAGGTGTCTTAAACGGTGAATCTGAGATACTGGGCGACCTCTCAAAGTATGCAGCCTTATCCTTGCATGCGGGGCTCTACAAGGCTGAACGAACCCTTTCCCTAGCTGCTCGTGGGAACAACAATGACACCACCAAAACACCAAAAAGTTGTAAATGCGGTTCAATACGATCGAACGCGCAGAGCCCCCGACAATGGGTCGGCGAACAATGCCGAAAATCCTAGAGTTCGGGGTACTGAAAATAATTTAGATGGAAACACGACGAGTGGACGAATCAACTCAAGGATGACTTGCTAGACTGCTACGATGCCAGCATTATCCCTGTTCACTGAGGCTTTATGGCGCGTATGCATACACTGTGGTGCCAAAAACACTCAGAGCTTCAGCACGTTTCGATTCAATCGTTGCGAAATCAACGTGCCTACCTTTGGCAAAATGGATATGTACGCGGAGCGCTTCCCCAACCGCTGCTTGATCAAGCTGCAGCCGAAGATGAGGAGGCGATATTAAGACCAACCGCGGAAAGCAGGCACCTTCTGAGAAATGATCACGATTTGAGGACACGGAGGAACATTATCATGAAAGTTCCTCTTAAGCCTCAAGATCTGACTGAAATGGATGCCTCCCTTCGTGGAGAAATCTCGCAAGAGTCCTAGCTCTGCACCATCAATTGCTCAGTTTATGGTGCTGCGAGAGTTTTGGCTGATTCAAATCGAAGTCTCAATCCGACTATGTACGGGCAAGAAAGAAAGCGTACTGTGTTTAAAGTGTGATTGACTACATAACATCTGGTAGAACGTTCGCGGAAAGGGTTCGAAAGTTCGCAAGGAGGAGAATAAAGGAGAGGGAGAGATGGATCAGGGAGAATCAACAGTTTCTCGCTGACCCCTCTCGCCTGTTCAATGATCACCCTGCTTCCGTCACAAATCCACTCAAGCCCAACGAGGTAGAGACTTTTTGGAGAGAGGTATACAAGATCCCGAAAACACTAAAGTTGAAAGAAAATACTGACAATATCATTTTCTTCAAGGAATTTTGCGACAACCTAATAAAATCTGAGGAGGAATGTCCATCAATAACTGCCGAAGAGGTGAAAAAAGCACTTAGAGGAACGAAGAACTTTTCCGGTGCTGGACCAGATTGTATCAAGAACTTCTGGTGGAAGAAATTTACTTCTACACACGAACATTTGGCCCACATATTCACCTCATATTTGAATTCAGAGACGCCCATTCCGCAGTGGCTGGTGTTCGGACGCACTATACTCCCACCGAAAAAAGGCAACTTGTCCAAACCAGAGAATTGCAGGCCAATAACTTGTTAGAACACACTGTATAAGATCTTTACAGCTGTCCTAAACAACAGGATTGTTCGGCGAATTGAGCCTGAGTGGTGTGAGATGTACGAACAACGTGGCTCGAAAAAAGGTGTAGCAGGCTGTCGAGAGAACCTGCTAATGACAAAGCAAAGACGCTGCAGCCCATCAACGCATCCTATCAATGGCCTGTATTGACTACCGGAAAGCTTTCGATTCAACCTCTCATAGACTTATCATCTGTCTGTTGGAAAGCATGAAGGTGCATCCACACATAGTGAGATGCATAGAGAGATTAATGCCTCTTTGGAAAACTAGATTTACTATCTCATCTGGAAATTATCGTGTGACAACAAACAACGCCACCTTCCAGAGGGGCGTCTTTCAGGGCAATACCATGAACCCTTTGCTTTTTTGCATCACACTTCTGCCTCTATCTCTCGCATTACGAAATTCATCTGGATACCTCTGTGGCGACACTAACCAGCGCGAGCATAAGGTCACCCATGTATTTTATATGGATGACCTGAAGCTCTATGCCTCTAGTAAAGGCAAACTTCAAACTGCCATAAATATCGTCGCGAAGTACACAGGAGAGATTGGGATGGACTTTGCATTGAATAAATGTGCCAAAATTCATCTGAAGAACGGAAAGATTGTTGGCGTTCCCAAGGACCCTGAGCTTGTGGCTATAGGTGTTATCAGACATATTAACACTGGAGAGACCTATACATACCTGGGCGTGCCTCAAAGACGCATTCAGGACGTAATATCAGTAAAGGAGTCTCTCCGAAGCAGAGACAAGCATCTTCTTCGACAGATTTGGTCTTCCAATCTGTCAGCGATGAACAAGATATCTGCGACTAACATGCTTGCCGTCCCGGTTCTACTTTACTCGTTTGGGGTGGTTCAATGGACGAAGGACGAACTTAAGGCCCTTGATGTCACTACACGTAAGATCATGCATATGCATAAAAACTTGCATATCAATTCGTCAGTTCCGCGATTATATATTTCACGCCGGCAAGGCGGACGCGGACTTCTGAATCTTCAGTGTCTTCATAACCGAATTGTTCTAAGTACAGCTTATATCGTAGCCAATGGCAGAGATCATCTCCTAATAATAGTCAGGAACCACGAGATGATTGGCAAAAGAGCATTCCTTTACAAAGCCGCGGAGCAAGTTGCTGAGACCCTTGGCCTAAAATTTAACATCAGAAGTGAGGAAAGTGCATTACTTCATCTAGATGCTTCACTTCTGAAAGCCGAAGTGAAGAAAGCGGAAGTTCCGAAATTCCATCAAGAGCTACTCGACAAGAAAATGCACGGAAACTTTCACAGAGATGTAGAAATACAGTCCTTGCCGAAGGAGAAAACTTTTGCTTTTCTCATATTATCACGGCTCAATTCAGGTACAGAGGGTTTTATTTTCGCATGTCAGGACGGTGTCTTTTCCACCTTAGTATACCGTGACCGCATTTTTTGTCAAGAAGTTCCAAGCGATAGGTGTAGAGCGTATCATGCACACTCTGAGTACCTAGAACACATACTATCGGAGTGTCCCACCCACGCAGGAACGACGTATAATTATAGACATAATGCGATCCTAACAGTGCTTTTTTTACCATATTTGTCGCTATTACGGTGTTGGCCGCGACTCTGCCCTGCCGAACGCTCCGAGGGAGATGAAATCAATTGTCCAAAACGAGAAGTGCCAAATTTTCGGGAACTACGATTTTCGAACAGCAGTCTCCGTTGCGCACTCAAGGCCTGACATTGTTCTCCAAGAATTCGAGAAACGAACTATATTCGTGATCGAATTCT
>CAKNWW010259106.1:0-10085 GCA_932074435.1 Andricus kollari | reverse complement strand
GTCACTGAAAATTAATGAATATGGTCTCAAATTAATTTTCAAAGCCAAATTTATGAAATTTCAGTGACATAAATCATTGAAAACTGACTGAAATTTCAGGAAATTTCTGACAGTGTATTTAATTAGTGAATATCACTTGATCCTAACTTCAATTTGCTATCGAAAATATTAGTCTATCCAACACTAAATGGCAATCATTAAGTTTGGAGTATATTTATGATTGATGTGGAAAAAGTATTTCTTTGTATCGCTGTGGTAATTAATACTATTTTCTCGGCTATATCCTAGATACCTAGATTGCCATTGCACTATTGTGAATATAAATATTATCATGTCAAATTTTCCAACCAATAGTTTCTCCGTATAGAGGGTTGCAAATTGGCACAATACTAGTAGGTACGTTCTTTCATGAATGAAGAGAATGTAAAAATGAAAAGTTATAAAAAAAAATGTTTTTATATTTAGTATAATGCTCTTTATGATTTCTATGGCCGTCAAAGTCTTTTTTTTGCTAACCATTGTTAAATCCTTGTATACATAGAAAGATCCATGTCATAGGTCGTGGGCCTTTCATGTGACACGCAAATTTTCCGGTGGTTACCGCAGGAAGGAAGTTTGCGTTGTGTTCTTCTTTGAAACCCAGGTAAGAAATAAATCCTCGACGAGTCAGCAGCACGCGCCAGAAGTCGACCTTCTCTTATTCTTGTTCCATCAAATGCGGACCAATCGTACTTTTTCTTTCGGCTACTGCACAATACCAGCTCAAGACGTTTCTAAGTTTCGACGAAAAATTGCATCTGATGACTGGCATGTCTTCTCGAAGGCGCCATACTAGCACAGCGGTCTACAAACCACAAAAATTGGCCTTGGGGAAATCATTCAGAAGCAAACCGATTCATCACAAATTAGAAGCTTCAGATGTTTCTATCATATGAGGGTGGAATAAAATTGAAATTGAAAAATAGGGATAAAAACCATTTTTAATATGAAACATGGGTAAAAGCTATAGTATGCAATAACTGTATTTTATATTTTTGATAATGATAAATAATTTGCAAAAATCAGAAGTACAAATGGTATATCGAGATAACCTGGGAAAATATTTACATCACCAAAGAGAAGACTGGGAGATAGAATTAGGCAATAAATATGTAGAGGACCCATAAATATGCTACGGCATATTATCTTTGAAGAGTGCAACTGAAGTGTGTGGTACTTCGGTTGCAGAAAGAAATGAAATCCGCAAAACTTTTAACGAGAAGAAGCAAGCGTACTTGAGAAATCTGAAAAAATAAAGGTCTTAGTAATGAGGAAAGGATAAGAATAGAAAATGAGTACAGGGTGAAGAACAGAAAATACAAAATACTATTAGTCACATAAACCAAAGGTAATATCAAAGCAGTAGAAGATACAAAAATGCAAAATGATTCTAAAGGATATAAGAAATTATTTTGGAAATAGGTTAAGAAGATTATAGGAAAGGAAGTATAGTAGCACATAATTAGTCGGAATTATGAATACTGATGTTGCATTGTATGGGAGTCATACAAAGTGGCAGACTCTGTGTATGACTTTTACAAGAAACTGTATGGAGGTGAAGTTATGGAACATAATAACTGTGACATAGATGAGGATAAGTTAAAAAATCTCGCTGAAAGTTGCAAAATAGGAATGATTTAAGGTGATTATATTGAAAAAATCTTTTCCCTCGCCTTCTTGAACGGTGACAGGGGTTTGCTGCGCGCCCGCTCGCTCATCATACCGCTCGAGTAGCAAAAAGTGGTGAGCGAGCGGGCTCGCAGCAAAAACCTATCACCGCTCAAGATAGGTGATAAAAATAATTTTATTAGTATATTCACCTGTAAATAAAAGGTTCAATCTTTAATTTGAGCCCCACTAGAAGTTTCTAGAACGTCAAATTTGCACCCTATCTTGTTTTTAAAAAGTGGTCAAAAAGCCTAATTTACTCTAAAACTTGACGTGATGGAGCAAATCTGACACCAGATTAGGATTCAGCGACCCCAAAAACATAAAGGTATGGTGGTGCAGTCCAACGCACATGGACACTCTTTTTTATGTGCCTGTGTTATCTTTCCACTTTACAAAGGAAAGGGTGATAAAGCATTAATTATAGAGCTATCAGCTTATACTAAGTACACTGTTAGAAATTTCCTGAAATTTCAGTCAGTTTTCAATGACTTATGTAACTGAAATTTCATAAATTTGGCTTTGAAAATCAATTTGAGACCATATTCATTAATTTTCAGTGACACGAAACTTAATTTTGAAGCAAAAGTTATTGAAATTTCATAAAATTGACTCTGAAACCTGTTTCAATTGCTTGTACACAAAAAATTATTGGTGGCTGAATAAATTTAATTGTGGTTTACGTAAATTTTATAAACATGCATTGAAAATGAAGTAACATTTTTTATTAAATTTAATAAACCTAAATGAAAATATGAACCAAATTTTAAAATATTTCATGAAATTAAATTTAGAAGCTTTGTATGTGATATATTTTTCTATCGATCAATACATTTTTTGCAATTACATGTACAAAATTAGTTTTGCCTTTTTATTTCGAAAGAAGTAATTTCAGAGAACTGTTTTAAAAAAAGTTTCACTATTTACATTGAATATCCATAGGATATTCATGGACATTTACAAAAAATTCAGTGCACTATCTCTTAAAGTAGTTTCAAAACTTGCATTGAAATTTCAATAAGGCTATTTAAATTTCAGTGTTGCATGAAATTTCAATGAGTTTTTCACTAATCGTAGTGTAAAAAGCTTCACTAACATTTTTATGAAATTTCATGAATTTACTTCTAAAATTGTACCGCAGGTGATATTTACCAAAATACTTATTCGCAAGGTCATGAAAATGACAGAAAAAAGATCTGGAAAGTCATCTGGAAGGTCATAGAAAAAAGTTTGAGAGTAGACTCAGTAGACGAAAGAGTTTTATGTACATTTGTTGATCTGGGAAAAGCTTTCGGCAAGGTGGATAGAGTTAAATTTTGGGAAGTTCTGCGGAAGAGTAAAATGTAAAATGATCCAAGGACAATAATTTATTTAAGAGAGCTTATTGAAGAACTCCAAAATTTCTTCTGTCAAGATCAAACTTTCTTCGAACGTCATGTAGAATGTAGATATACAAAAAAGTCTATACAAAAAAGGCGACTTTTCGACACCGCTTTGTGTCTTCATCAAGGCTTTTTAGGTAGAGTTTAAAAAAAATAAACTCGATGAGGTATTAAATGTCATTATGCTTAAAAATAAATCAAAATAAAGTCAGATCTTAAAAATAAATATTTTATAACCTTATGCGTAAAAAGAACAGAGGTTAAAATTAATTTAGAAACTAAATTTTAAGTAAAAATAATGAACACAACACGTTTTTGAAGTAGTAAGCGACGGACAATAATAATCAATCAGCTGATTGAATAATATTAATAGTAACATTAATTATTTTTAATTCATAGTAATAATAACTTGCGCGTATCTTTATTTCAATTTTATAATCATTTTAAATAAAAAGAAATTCAAGTGTGTATATGATTTACGATGGTGGTTCATAAACGCGACTTTTCATATTGGCAATATTTCGTTAAATATTCCGCAATAAAAAACTATTGTTTACTTATTTTTTAATTTTTAAAATAATACTGGAACTGCCACAAGGCGCTTAAAAATTTGTCTGACTTTAGCCAAGAAATTAATCAGAGTTTCCAAATTCGGAATAGTCAATAGGCTTGCTTTAAGAAAATTGGAAGTTAGTGGGTGGATAATTTGGCGGGGTAGTTAAAGTACTTGCTTTGAATGCCTGAATTATTGGGCAGTTATTGAAATGCATACTTCCACCTTCGTATATTATACCTGAACTACTCCTAAGAGTTATTAAGAAATTATTACAGTTACGTTTCATAGGCATTTCGCTTTCAGCGAGAATATTTTCAGTATTTCAAATTTTAAAGAAACAAATAATAGTGTTATTAAAATAAAAAATACATTTTAATAATTGTACTAATGTATTCATTTATATTTTAATGTAATTAAGTTTTAAAAATTATATTCTATTATGTGAATAATTTATTGCAAAAATGAAATAATTAATTTCGAGTTTTGTTCCTTCAAGCAATTCTTTTGATTACAAAACTGTTATTTTTAACAATGTTATTTTTTAACCATTTCCTTCATTTAAATAACTGAAAAAAGTGCGGTCGTCCGCATGAAAAGGGACCTTGTGGCCGGTTCTAATAGTTTAGGACATACCAGGGTTTTTCTAAATTGAGGTCAAAATTATTAATTTTTAGTTTGAGTGGGGGATGATACTGGACATATAGTGAATTAATTGGGACTATACTCATGTCCAGATAGTAACCAGAAATAGGTACATTTCATGTTCGAAGAAAAAATATAACATATGTGCTTATGGAACTCGCCAAGTTTAGATGCGCTTTTCTCGAAAAACGTTTTTTTGAAGTTCCAACTTAGAAAATGCTCCGCTGACTCGTTTTTCAACTTAGAGGGTTCATTTTGGACCTAAAATGCCGAGAATTCATCCGGTTATAAGACCCTGTACGTAACTCCATACCGGCCATAAGGGCCCTTTTCATGCGGACGCCCACAAATTATATTCGATTACGCGAATAATTACTTGCTACAATGAAATAATATTACTCGATTTTTAAATGATTTTAATTAAAAGTTAACTAAATTTAGGTGAAATTAATACACTACAAGAAGAATTTCCTACGCCCTTGATAACTCTTAACTTCTATTTTCTGCTTTTGATTCCAACATCTGGTGAAAATGGTTTATATCTGGTGAAAAGCGGTGAAAAGCCTGAATAGCAAACCGGCATTGGACAGTGTCCTGCTGAGAGTATCGCTTACACCTTTCGTCCCACGACACAAGAAAAACACAAGAAAAAATATTCGTTATTAACGCTTTACGTATTAATTTCACCACGTTTTTTGTTCCAAAATTGAATTCGTACATTTTTTTGAAACATTTCAAGCCTAAACACATCGTCCTATCGTTATTAGGAGCTGAAATAGCCTGTTCCTATATATAAATTATTTTATAGGCTAAAATTATTAACATTAGGGAGCTTTCTTCTCGACTATATATTAAGAAAGCTTTCAGAAAGATACCTGATTTTTTTTCAACCCGTTTCCATAATTTTTTAGCCTTTTTACCGCTTCACATCTTTCGAAATAATTTTTTAGTGACTGTCATTGAATAGTTTATTTTATGCAGAATAAAATTATATTTGCAATGAATTTAGTCTTGTTTACTTCGCGCTCAGTATTTGTGGTTCCCCGCAGTTGTGCATAGACCATTTTAAATTAGAGGAAAAATAATTTACAACTGTTATTTTGTAATTGTGAATTCCTTTTTGTTAAGGCTCCTTCGTTTTCATCACGTGTTTCGCGCTTGGCACTCGATTAACCTATGTCCAAAATACAAAACATTCTATATTATGTTGAACTCTATTATCTTTATAAGTATTTTACATTATTTGTGTGTACTTACGCCCGGGAATAATTATTCAGATATTGCAAAATAAAGTACAAATTTTAGTTTTTATTATTATTATTTTAATATTCATTATTTTATTACTTATTTTGCAATAATCTTCATTAGCAGTAATTGATGGCTCTAGCCATAAATAATAGTGGTAGTGTAAGAGTGTATCAAAGGAAAATCTGATTAGAAAATTCCTTATACCTTAATCTTCGAAAGACATATTCGTAAAATCGTTTTTTCTGACTCAGGGGGCCTCAAAACGTCGAGAATTGACGAAAACTGAATACGTGCGAATTCACATAAATCTAATACCTTCCAGCACTAATGATGAGAAAGTAAAAAAAATGCTTTTCGCTGATTAAAGATTGCATTTTGCTGCTCGGGCCAATACATATCCCAATAATAATGTTTATTTTGTTTTATTCTTTTATTATATCATTAAGCCCTTTCCCTTTCGAGGTAGGCGTGACTCGTTCAGTTGGAAAGTAGTAGTGTTGGGAAGGAGGTATAGATCTTTAGATTGATCTAGAATTGTCGTGCTATTTATTAGAATAACACGTTTGTTCTACAACACTGCTTCGACGCAGGTTGCTGATCAATCTCTCCAGCGATCACCCCAAGTAAAGAGCTTCACAAGATTGTTATGTGAGGTTCCCCATCCGGGCCCATTAGTATCCAAGGTCTTTTGTTTCAGGCGTCATTCACTCTACTCACATTCTTTTTATAAATTATTTATCGCCACACTTTTCTGTCCTGCATACTTCTTTAGCTTCCTTCACGTCCATGCATTTTTTCATGCAAGCTCACCTTAAAAAAAAACACTCTCCTTGTGAATAAACAATTTTATTTGAAGAATTAAATTTATTTTTTTATTTTTACTAGAAGTTCCAAGAATATATAATAATTTATTAGTTCAATTAATTTCCCTTTAGATATTTTTTAGGATGATTTAAGTAGTCATTTTTTTGTGGTATAAATACCTTTCATGAATATTACATTAATTAATAGGTTTTGCTCGTTAAGGTGAGAAATACTACAAGAAGCAAAAGAAAGTTAAGAGACTAAAATATTATACCAGTTCGACTAAAATGCTACAAACATTTGACAACTTCATTAAAAGTCATGAATGTGATTGTACAAGCACTGAGAAAAAAGTTTGCTTTGAGTCAACAAAAACGTTTTGGTGGTATTTATGTAACCAAATTTATTTGTTTCAAAACAATACTTCTGGAAATTGATATTTAGTTACTACTCCCTAATAATCATACAAAATTACCCCCAAATATACTTCGTGCAAAATTAGTTTTTCTATTTTTAAAAATTCTTTGTGAATACTAAAAATTTAAATAAAGTCCACTTTGAAGGCCGTCATGAAAAAAACTACCCTAAATATTTTGATACTTTTTCGGAATAAAATAAGACTAATTGGGTTTACTGTGTATATTAAGCATTTTGTTTGGTTAAAATCTACAGAGAGGCTTAAACATGCAAGAGAGTTTTATTGTGTATAGAAAGGGATGTTTGGGGTTGCTAAAACTCGAGCCTCGTTTGAATGAGAGATTGGCGTGTAAATTGAGCTGAATTGAGGTAAATTTGAGGTGAAAGGGTTAATCCGAATAAAGGAACAGTGGTGACTAAGTGAATGGCTATACCTATGAAATAGCTGGAACTGGCTAAAATGGACTAAATTCAAATACTTTTGTTGGGGTTAACACAGGACTTTATGAGATTGATGGGGGTGAACTATAGCTGAGGAACGAATGTGGGTGCATTGAATTCTATGCTGGAACTAAAATTAAAATACCTAAGGAAAATAAATTTTGCCCAGTAGGTTATTTGTTTTAAAATCTATTATACAAAGGAGTTTCATATCAAGGAACTTATTGCAATAAAATTAATCAATTTCTACAAAGTATCCTGAATATAAAAATATCAAGAAACTAATTGGGCGGAAAAAATGTCTATATAACATCCTCCTTTGATTTCTATTCATGTATAAAATCGAAGACCACCGAATTGAGGGCTCCTGGAAGAATTGAAAGAAATTGGATACAGTTCAAAGATGACTTTTGATTCAATGTCTTCCTCCCAGTCTTATTCTGAAAGCGATACAAGAAACGCAATCATTATTTCCGGTAATGCCGAACTTTTCAAAGCAATTCTTCACACCCGCGCGTACCCAATTCTCCTTCTTTTGTTGTAGAATTGGAAGCGAACAAGGGCGAAGAAATTTTAGCAGAAGCTTCAAGCTTCATATAAGATATATACCTCAACGTAAAATGATTATTATACATCCTGCAGTAATTTTCTATGAGGAAAGTATATCGACCTTGAAGATCGGAGACTTTTCTCGACTTGCTGATACAACCGCATAGTAACAGTAGGAAGACTTAGGATTTTCGTCTTTAGACGTGACTCGCCAATCTCACGGCCGTCACCTCAGGATTGAGGGGAGTCCTTTCAAGACCTTCAGGGTCTTTTCACTCGAATATGGTAAGGAATAAATCCTGGACGACTCGACTCCCCCGCACGCGCCAGTCAACACACACAGATTTATAGCAACACACGCATGAATAAATTTTACGTATGTGTGGAGGGTACAAGGCCCAATTATTCGGACAGATTTGGGCCGTGCTCGGCTTCCTTCTGGCTGGGTACCCTCTTGACGAATCCATCATATGCCATTGAAGAATCGCCTGACAGATGGTAGTCTTCCAAAATCGATATTCCTACAGCCTGGTGAAATATATCGGATTATTTTTTCCTTTCGTCTGATAGTCGAAGTGTCCATAGGCGAGACCGACACGTGCATCCTTGACGGATCGTCGAGATCCAGAGCGATTTGTACACGTCCAAATCTACCCGAGATGCGCGCCGCTCTCACCCTACGTATGCCGACTCACTATACATACGCCTCAGCTGAAGGGAATTCATTAATTTTTCTTTCGATACGAAACGATCAGCGGATCACGCCCTCTGGACGGAAGGGCGATTTTTCAGAAAAAAAAAAAACATTACATTCATGAGATCGGAGTGGGCGAGTTAGGAGGAGGACAAGGTCCGGCAAAATAGGCTTTCGCGGTGTGTCGAGCGAAAAAGGTTTTGCCTCAGTTCTGATGACATGAGAGTGAAATATTTGAAAGCTTTTTATTTTGAGAGGTTCAAAGTTTTTCTCTAGGGAAGAAAAAACATTGAGGAAAAACACTTGAATCTTGAGAGTAAGACAAGAAGTATACGACAATTTTTGCTATTACTTTTTTAATTTCAATTAACAAATTGTGCACTATGGTAGCCAAAGAAATAAACAAAATTTAGAATTGGATTTACGGCTTCACCCAGTTTTGTTAAGTCTCCAAAAACCCTCGCAGAAATCACCATATATTTTCCCTATTACCCATCTGGCCCCGATCGCGCTGGCATGATCTGGCCCCGTTAGGGCTAATTTCATGGTCCAGAGTCGTGCCATACCGGGATGCCCGTTTTGCAACGCCACCTAGTAGAAGTAGATGTTACACTGAAAAAAATGTTTAGGTGTATTACCTAGAATTCTTGCTATCCCAGCTAGAAAGTGTCGCTGGATTTCGTCTTCCTAAATAGTTAGCTGTATTGAACAGATTTTCTTGCAGCAAAGTATAGGTACAGTACCTAGAAAATTTAGCTGTCACGAGCAAACCAATTATAGGAGATACGATGTTTGAGAACGACTGCTAGAATGTTTAGCAAATGGTGATAGATTTATCTCGCAAATTTTCTGTCTGCAGGAGATAGACGGTTTTTATATCTTAGCTATCTAGTTTACAGTCCTACCTAGACTTTATTGGAAATTCAGCTATATCTCCCCATCAATATATTTCTAGCTACAACAGCTATACCATTTTTTTCAGTGTAAGGAAAACGCTGAATTTTGCATCAGAGTGGTACTGTTGTCTACTTTATTGACACGTGAATTTCAATGTGAACTTTTGATGTTTAATAAATATTAATTAACCAAAAACCAAAAAATTTTATTATTTTTGAAAATTGCGAAAAAATAAAACTTGTGCTGGGTTGTGCTCGACAAATGCAGTCATTATTCCCTCTGACAAAATCACATGAGATCAACAGTTCTCATATTAAAAACTCAAAACGTAACACTCAAAAAACATAAAAGATCCAAAAATAGTCAAATTTCGAAAAAATAATACTTGTGCTAAGTTGTGCTCGACAAATGCAGTCTTTATTGCCTTTAACAAAATTACGTGAGATCAACAGTTCTCATATTAAAACTTAAAATGCAAAACTCAAAAAACATAAAAGATACAAAAATAGTCAAATTTGGAAAAAAGAAAACTTGTGCTGGGTTGTGCTTGACAAAAGCAGTCTTTATACCCTCTCACAAAATCACGTGACATAAACTTTCTAAATCTTTTATGTTTTTTGAGTTTCACGTTTTGAGTTTTTAATATGAGAACTGTTGATCTCATGTGATTTTGTCAGAGGGAATAAAGACTGCATTTGTCGAACAAAACTTGGCACAAGTTTTAGTTTTTCGAAATTTGACTATTTTT
>CAKNWW010259092.1:0-14393 GCA_932074435.1 Andricus kollari | reverse complement strand
ACCCGAAACTCATACACACAAAACACTTGGAGAGAAATCAGCTGATTTGCATATGCTTGTCTCTTTTCATCAAAACATTGAAAAATCTATGCAATGCATCGCCGTTATTCTTCCATAATTATCTTCAGCTCAATATATTTGCCCATCATATGAAACTCATTAAATTTGCTATTTAAAAAAAAAACAAGCATTTAAATTACCGCCATCAGGAGATTTTTCCGCTGACGGAAAAATCTCTATTTTGACAACTTATGATGTGAAAGAACCCAGATTGCACGCTGCACGTGTGCCACAAGTGCGGGATACGCGTTCTGCGTGTTACTGAGTGGTATCGCGGGTATCCGCTTGGAAATTATTATTAGTATTTTTTCCTAAAAATTAATTTAGCCATTTTTGCTTTACTTATTACTACATTTTTGTATTTATGTGAAAGCCCTTTATAAAATAATTCGTTAATTCTACAATGTGCGGTAATATTTTCTGAAATTAAGGCAAGCTTATTGCCATCATCTTGCACCCAGTAATATTACACATGCTTTTCAATCCAGTAATTCCAGTAAAAATACGTCACGCTAAATGACACAGAATTGCCATGATTGATGAAGTTTTTCTGTCGACAGCCAATCACAACGTTCCAAATAATAATTTTTGTCTACGTTGGCATCACTGCAACAGTGCTCATCGCCCTAGCCACTCTCCCAGCAGTAATTTTCATGACGTCACGCCAGTACATCCAGTACTCCCCGTCAATTCTCGAACACAACCCTGTTTAAAGGCTTTCGATGTTTGTGGAAATTCGATTTCGTCTATGGGGTTTCCAGAGAGTGCGTCAACATTGGCCTTTACTTTTCCCGGCTTATATCGAACTTCGTATTCGTATGCTTGCAATTTTATTTTCCACCGCGCTAATCGTGAATTTATAGTCAGGTCTTTTAATTGATATAACAATACGAGGGATCGGTGATCAGTTGATCAAATAAATTTTTGTCCGTATGCATAAGGTCGAAATTGTTTTACTGCGAATAAAATAGCTAAAACTTCTTTTTCTGCAGTGTTATATCTTAATTCTGACAAGTGAAATCCGGGTATTGAAGAATCGGTTCCGAACATAAAATTTCTTTCAACTCTTAACTGAAAATTCCTGTACAGAAACCTCGGAGGATCCTGCACATTTTCCTGTACACGGACCTGTACAGGTAATCTTGACGGTTCCTGTACAGGAATTCGGCCAAGGAAACTGTACATGATCCTGCAAAAGAACCTGCACCGACAAAGGATACTTTGGAAGGATCCTGTACAGAAGAACGTACCTTTACAGAAAGTCATCACGAAAAGTCATGTCGCTTACAGCTATAAAGTTGCCTTCTTTTTATTCACTTGAAGATCCAGCTCATCATCGAGAGAGCCAAGCCACAAGCGAACCCTCGCGGATTAGTTAATACGCAGGTTCATGTATAGGATCCTGAACATGTTCCTGTACATGAACCCACACCTCAGTTGTCGATGTGAACGAACCAGTACAGGATCATTCAAAGGTTAGCTTGTATACAGGTTCCTTTACAGGATCATGTACAGTTTCCTTCGCCCAATTCCTGCACAGGAACCATCAAGATTACCTGTACAGGTTCGTGTGCAGTTTCATGTACAGGGACATGTGCAGGACCCTCCGAGGTTCCTGCACAGGAATTTTCAGCTGGGCTTTTCGAATGCCCTTTGATCTTCTGGTTTCTGATTAAACAAATGATTTTTTTAAATAATTCAGTTAGTGGTTTTGCTATAAGGGCAAATTCAGGAAAAAATCGCCTATAATGTCTCGCCAGCCCTAAAAATTGCTTGACATTTCTGCGTTTTTTTGGATTTGGTTTTACTCCCTACCGTGAAAGGATATGACCTAAATAGCAAATTTCCTTCTGAAGAAAATGATATTTTTCTGGCTGTAAAACTAATCCTGCGTTCTTTCAAGGATTTTGCGTGTATGACGATATACCCCTGTAATCCCGAAAGAACCCGAACGGCATTTCAGAAAATTCATAATGATGACGGTCCGTGCTAAAAGCAATTTTTGTTCGATCGTCTGGATGCACTTCTATTTGGTGAAAGCCTTGAGCGAGGCCTAATACGCTAGAATATTGTGCGCCTCCTAACTGATCTAAAATATCTGTTGTGTTTGGGAGAAAATACGCATCTCCTATTGTTTTTTCATTTGATTTTAGGTAGTCAATTACCATTCTCTAACGTTTATATTTATTTTATAATTTATTTTGATGTTAGTTTTAACAATTCTTGTTTTTCCTCATTGTTAAGGGGGAAGTATAGTTAATTGGGTCAAAAAGAAGCTATTTTTTTATTTTTTTATATAAAATGTACATCTCAAGAATGTCATATCCAAATTTCAGAAAAATCAGAGCAAAACTAACGGAGATATGGAGTTTTGAAGGATAGCTGCTCCCCTTCGTTTTTGTGTACGCAGCGTTGTTACCTAGCAGATTCTGCGCTCATTTGTAATCCCTAAATTGCTTTATTTGTCGGTGAGTCATTACACAGGTATAAAAAAACCTTGACACATTCAGCATGTACGGACCTGACATCGATGATTCTTTGTAAATATAAAAATATACATTTTTGGATTTTGTCATGTTTAAAACTTTAAACGCGTTTTTCTCGAAACCACGTTATCAAAGTCGGTGACGGTTGTAACTCAAAAATCTACTGCATGCATCCTTTTGAAATTTGTTAGCAAAAACGCGTTTTGACTTGAAAGTGTTAAAAAAATCCTAAAAAAAGGAGAGCCAAGTTACCTGGAGAAACATCTCACCTAACTAACGCACTTTGATTTTTTGATTTCGGATGATCCAGTGGTCAGTTAGAACCGTCAACGCAAAGTACCTCTTTTTCGAGGCGCCTTCGGAGATTTGCTGCCAACGGCCTATTTATTAATATCTTGCATTACAAATTAGTGAGAATATGATTCAGATTGTCTATTATTATGTACCGATTAAAGAAATAAACCAACATTACCTGTATCGCTAGAAAAAATTCTTGAAAATGTGTCAAGTTCTGTAATTGTCGTATCGTTCGGGTTTTGGGTTTTGTTTCAGCGTGTTGAGGTTTTACCCAATTTTCACCAAAATATAATCCGGTCCCGCGTTATTTTTTGGTAAGTATCCCACTTTCTTTTCGGAATTCTTCTACCAGCTGTTTCTTTCTATCCTTTAATTTAAGAACATTATTTTTTTGTTCAGTGGCGAAAGGAAAGTTTCCCAAATCATGTTCTAATACATTATCTTTCATGTTTACTATTGCATCTTTTAAAAACGGTATTCCAATCATTCCGCCTTGTTCTATTGGAAAATTATTAGGTACCATTTGAAACGAGAAGTTTTCCGTTCCAATCAGTAATTTAGATTCTCTAAAAGTTTTTACTCCCTTTAGATTTATTCCAAATACTTGATCCCCTTCTTCAGCAAGCCCAGCGTTGCGCCATTCAGCTGAGCTTGTTAATCGTTTAAATTCTCTGCAGTTTCTTTTCGGGATTTTTCCTCTTTTTTAATTCTATTTCGGCAATCATTGCAAGTATGTCTTGGCTTTTTACAGTTATTACAAAAAGTGATTTTCTTCCCTAGATTATCTTTTAAACAATTTCTCGATTTATGCCCCTAAATCCCACATTTATAACATGTTCAAGGACTTATTTCAAGTTTTTCCGTAGGACATTCTCGTGCCGTATGTCCCTCTTTCTGACAATTATAACATTTTATTATCTTAACATAAGTTGGTCTTAAACATCCCCTTTGATGGTGCCCTTCGTCTCCACAATTGAAGCATTTTGTTAATGATTGAATGAATCTGTTTATGGCTTGTTCGTAGCCTTCCCTACCTCCAACGCTGCTAGTTCTTTGACCTTCCTCTTTATATTGTCTAGAGTTGAAACCTCTTCCCTGACCTGCCCCAACTAAATGGACGCGTGAGTTTCCCTTGTAAGGCATAAACCGGTTGTTTATCATCCCCCTGCTCATACCATAATTTCGACCTTGGT
This sequence comes from Andricus kollari, assembly GCA_932074435.1. Classification (NCBI taxonomy): domain Eukaryota; kingdom Metazoa; phylum Arthropoda; class Insecta; order Hymenoptera; family Cynipidae; genus Andricus; species Andricus kollari. Next base: position 10,357 of record CAKNWW010259092.1, on the reverse strand, counting down.
CATTTTCATAATTAGAATTCTCATGGTTCGGATTTGGATTGGTTCTTTTTTTACTCAGATTATTTTCGTATTTTGCGTCCCATTCAGCACCTCGAGCTGCATTTATTTCCTCTTGTAATGTTTTAGGCCGTTCTATTTTAATGCGATATGCTAACTCCCTTCTCAGACCCATAACAAAATTTTCGTTTGGTGTATCTTGTGCAGACGCTACCATTCCGTATGCAATTTCTGCACTAATTTTTTCTTCGATTACTTCAATAATATTTTTTAATATTTCCCCCACCCTTACGCCATATTCTAGAACAGATTCACCGACTTTTTGAGCAACATTAGCTAACATAGTATTAAGCTGGCTCAAATTTCTATGCTCGGTTTAAGCTAACTTGATATGCTTTAGCAAATCATCTAACGTTTTTATGTCATGATCTTGAAGGGATGTATCCGCTCCCCCCGTTATTCCGGATCTAATCATCCATAATAAGTGTGCTCGATCTTAGGGGTGTACCGAATCTTGTACAAAACGGCAGTCCCTAATAAATTTTGTGACAGGAATATTGTATCCATCATAATTTTTTGGCAAAAAACCTAAAGCTGCTTTTACGGGTAAATAACTAGTGTGAATGCCCCCGGAGTTCCCGATCGACGTTTGCCCTCCTGGTAATTCACCCGATGACCTCATTCTTACAAGGTTTTCATTATGGGAAGTCATTTGGAGACTCGAAACTCCGTTTTCGTAATTTAATACAGACAACGTTGCCTGTCCGGTAACCTCCGTTGGATTTGAGTTACCTAAACTTCCGCTTCCTAGCATACTCAAAGTTTCAGTTCGAGTTTGGCTCGTTCCGGTTGGAACCTCCGTGCTAACAACGAGCACCCCATTTTACTTCTCTTTTAAACTTGCTTAATCTACAGAGAGGTTGATTGAGCTTTTATAATGAAAGTCGACTCACCTTATGAAGTTCTAGAAGTTCGCTAATTATATGTAAAATATTTAAAATAAATTTAATCCTTTTCACATTTATAAAGGAGCTTTCCCTCCATCAACACAATTTAACATATGATTTTAGTTTCACAATTTTCAAAAGGATCAAATTTTCACTTCCACAATCTTCAATTGTTTTATCCCTCTTCTGTACAGTCGACTCCGTACTGCAATTCTTCTCCCCTCTTCGTCTTTTTCTTCTACCCCACAGTTTACGGAAAACACCCTTTTTGACACAGATGCGTGGGCTCCGCGTCGCTTAACAACCCCGGCTTATGCCGTTATCGCTTCATGGAAACCCACGGAGAACCATGAAACAGGTTGAGGTATATCCTGCCGAGCAATTTGTTTCCATTCTCCACGTTCTGTCTCGTCCTTCCCTCCTCTCGTTCTGACTCATCCTTCCTTCCTCTTGTTCTGGCTCGTCCTTCCTTCCTCTCGTTCTGACTCGTCCTTCCTACCTCTCATTCTGGCTCGTCCTTCCTTCCTCTCGTTCTGACTCGTTCTTTGGATTTATGCGTTTTCTGGATTTGATTCTCCCAGTTTATATACTACAGGCTGCACTAGTTAACTACGAAGGATAATTCTCCTTCCTTCTTCTTAAGCTCCGTGGTGTTGCCCACGACTTGCCTTTGAAATTCTCTGCACTACCAGAAGGAACTAAAATTTGCAGTTCATGTAGATACCAACTCATCAACTCAGCGGGAATATCATCCTTGAACTCTGGTGATATTGCAGAGCCTTCTGGTAGAGATAAGGTAGATACTGAGGTTCATGAAATGATATCTGACATTGATGAAGATAAGATAATTGATAACTGCAGTGTGGAAAAAAATATCATAAAGCTGGTGTTGAAGTACTTGGTCAAATCATCGAAAAATGCAACGTCTCTAAAGATCTTCAAGAACAATTTTAACTTATCTCGCTTGCGCCAAAATCTTGGGACGAAGAAAACTGATGCAGGTGTTCAATACATCAGAGCGAAAAGCAAGAAATGTCAAAAAATTAGTTTCAGAGCACGGAATTCTTACGCTTCCGAATGCAAAAAGACGAAGAGCATTGACTCCTGAAACTAAAACTCTAGGGAAAAACTTTTATGAACGCGATGACATAAGTCGAATGATGCCAGGGGTGAAAGACTGTGTGTCGATCAAGAATGATGATGGAACTCGTTCACATATTCAGAAAAGGTTACTACTGTGTAATGTCAACGAGTTATAGGCTCAATTTACATCAGAAGAGACCTGAAGATCAATATTTCTAAATTCACAATACTCAGACCTCGTCATTGTGTTCTAGCAGAAAGCAGTGGCACTCATAATGTGTGCTTTTGCGTGCATCATGAGAATATCAAGTTGATGTTGAATGAAATCAATATTCAACATTCAACCGAGGATACTGACATGGCGTTCACAAATTAACGCGACTGTCTGGATGCTATTGTATGACCGAACTCTTCAAGTTCCTGTCATTTAGGAGTATGTGAAAACTGCCCAGGTACTGCAAAATTGAAAGATAACATCACAAAAGCTTTCGATGAACATCGTATTAATTAAGTGAGAGTTCAAATTTGATTACAGACCGACAGATGCAATGGATACTGATGAATTGCTAGATGATATCTGTGAAAGGCTTTTGAAATTAAAAACTCATCACTTTATTTCAAAGGAGCTTCGATTTCGCTGAGAATTACGCGTTCATAATTCAGAATGCAGCTCAATCATTCCTGCTCAAGCATGAAAGTATCGCAATCATATATGATAATTTAGCTCATGACATGTTGGCTATTCATGAGTATCAGAAGATAACAGTAGATTACTTGAAAACTCATTTCAGGCCACAGAAAATCCACGATTTCACTGATGGTGCAGGGCAACATTTTAAAAATAAGAGTAGCTTTGCTAATCTCTGAGCCCATGAAGAAGATTTTGGTATCCAAGTTGAATGGCATTTCAATGGTACATCTCACGGTAAGGGAGCATGTGATGGTATACGAGCGAATATAATAAGACAAGCAGCACGTTCGAGCTCACAATGTTCTCCGAAACATCACATACTCAGTCGCCATGTTTTGTTTCAGTGGGCAAAGAGTAACTGTAAGAAAACCGAAGTTTTTTTCAGCAGCAAAGAAAATCATGCCTTAGCCACCGAGTTACTGAAAGCCAGATTTGACAAAGCTGATACGATACCAGGTACATTACAGTACTACACTTTCATTCCCACGCAAGGTGGAAAACTTCAACTCAAAAGGTTTTCGTCCTGTGAAAAACACGACATCTTCTGGAATGGCAAACACAGAATCCGCAAAAGAGGTCTGCAAAGAAAACAACTGTTATAAGTATAGCCAAAAAAACGATCAGAACGACACATAATATTACCATATAATATTACTTAACTTAAAAAACTGGCACTAAAGCGTTGCACAAAGATCCTCGGCGTGAGCGCACCAGGGGACATCGGGCGCCACCCGCCTTATCATGGCATTTTGTTTACGTATCGTTCTATTACTCAAAGACGAATAATTTTTCCAATCTGAAAATTGGGGGACTTATAGGAAAAAATCTTAGCTTTCTTTTAAAACTATATTGAAGAAAAAAAAAGTGTCGAAATTTGAAACAAAGTCAAATTTATTTTTGATTTTCGAAAATCAGGGTCAAATTTTGACTTTTTTAAAAATCGTTACGACCACCAAAAATTTTATGAAAAAATCTATTAAAAACATTTGTAGTGGAATTTTGTTTAAAGCAATAGGAAAAAAGTTGCACATGTTTGAAAGTAAGGCTTTACTTAAAAAACCAAAAATTGTACCCCCTCCAATTTGATAAATAATTATCAACATTAATTAATTTTTGGTGTGAGAAGTACTATCTAATAGGACTACAATTTGGCCAATATTTAGCCCGATCGGACAACTTTCATTTTCGAGGTGGGTACACTTGAGAAATTATGCCCCTTATATGGGTCACATTTCAAAAAATCCCTTCGTTTATATATCCTGCAGTTTTGAACGCCGCCGACTTGTGAGACCTCCCAGGAATCTCAATCAAACTCTCTTTCATGTCAAAATTTTTTTCAACAAAGTTGATCATTTGCACGAACCAAGATTTTGGAATACGTAACACTTTTTAAATATAATTTCCTAATTTAAATTATTGAAAATATTTAAACTGATTTAAATTAATAAATATTTAAATGTGAGCATATTTTATACTTATAAAATAGTTTAAAGATTTATATTTTTGAATTTCAAAACTGCGACTTAATGCACTCTTCCATTTATCTGCACTTTACTATTCAAATTTACTCACTATCTCTACTTCCCATTCAGTAAAATTAAATTACGAAGTGCGCAATTTGCCTTACACACCACTTAAAAATTTAATTTTTTTTCGGTTGACTCTTAAGCGTTTATAATAATAATTATTGAATACTAATTGCTTTGTTATATCAATTTTGAAAACAATTAAACATTTTAGAACTCCAAAGGTAAAATATATAATGTAAATTATTGTGAAAGTGATTTCAGACTTCACAGCCCAAAATGCTTTCAAACCAGGGAAAATAGGATGGTTTTGCATGAAATGTGGCAACTATAGGGGAATATAAATATTCTTTCAAATAACATTAATGTAAGTACCATATTCCTGAGGTTTCAATTCGAAATATATTGCATTTTCAATCAAATATTTGAATGTTCAACCAAAAAAATTACTTTCAACCAAATACTTGAAATTTCAAGAAAAAGAGACGAATTTTCAACAAATAAGTGGAATTGTTAACAAATACTTAAATGCTTAACCTACGAAGATGAATCTTCAACCAAGCGTTCAAATTTTCAAACAAAAAAGATTAAACTAAAACCAAAAACAGTTTCATTTTCAACCAGATAGTTGAATTTTTGTCCTTCAGGTATTACGTAATTTATGAAAGGCTCCTTATTTCTAGCTTTTTAAAAATAAAATTTATCCAAATAGAATTATAGAAAATATTTTCAAGAACAAAATAGGCCGTCAATGATGAAGATGGAATCAAAATTATAATGCTTCTCTCTTTCCTAAGGAATTCTTAAATGAGTAATAAAAAAAAAACGGTTACATATATAACTATGTTTTTTTTTATATATTGTCCTTAGATTTCTGTTTAAAAATGAATGCGATGGACAAAAACTATTAATTAAACTTGAAAAAGGGTGGCATGGTGGCTTCTCATTTTTATGATTATTACAGAACCAGGGCCACCGAGAGCCGTTCCGGGCCCGGGGTTCTATATTATCACGGGCCTCCTCTGCCCCATTTACTACGCAGATTTATGACAGAGTTTTAATTGCCGAAACCTATTTGCCAATTAGGGACATATGTAGAAAAATATTCACAAATTGTAAAAGATACCACCACTAGATGTATCATACAGTGAACTTACTTTACTCTAAAAGATGCAATGCACAAATTTGGAAACAAACATTTAAGATTCGTTCTTTGATGAGTATTAAGTATCTCTAAAGGTTGCAGAGTTTCTTTGCCGAAATTCACAACAAAATTTGATTTCAACGTTTTAGCTTTATCCTCTAGCTCAGGCTGTCGTTCCCTGGGGTATTTGTACAGCAGATCAGTTGCTTTTTTTAAATTTCGTCTTCAGATAAAATGCATACTTCCCAATGAACAGAGAAACTTTTACAAAGTTGGTGCATTGCTTCAAACCGTACAGTTTCATCCTGGATCACATGGTCTAGGGTAGCTACTTAATATATAACTATAGATAGATACATTTTTCATTTGAATTTTACATCAAAGACTACATTTTCATCTTCAAATTCTTTCTCGTGAACCTCGTCTGTGATTTTCTTCCGCTTGCAACTTCCGCTTGCAACTTCCCTTGGTTTCCTCTTGAAGAGATTTTGGCCATCCGATGTTTCTTGCTAGCGTGACAGCTTTGTCCCAAATCCCCACCCCTACCCCCACCCTCCATTACTCAGAGGTTGAGGCTCTGCAATTAAACTTTTTAAATCTTTACAGGTGACATAAAGCGTTGCCCCTCAAGCCTGAATTACTTTGTTTACAATGTCAGTAAGTTTTGAAACTTTTACCAAAATCGATGTCATAAGTAAATATTTTAAGGTCCGTGTATACGTTTTAAATGCATTGACATCATTACGACATTCTTCTGTTAGATTCAATAATGACACCTTATCCAGTGCGTCTGCTATTCCTGGATCATGCGGAGCAAGGCGTTTCACGCAGTAAATCCAGGCCGACCAGCGAGTTCGAGAGGTTGAATGCAGAGAGCAGTCTATTTTCTTCTTTAGTATTTCCCATCTCTGTGGACTGGAACTAAATATTGCTGTACGTTGTGTTACGACACAAATAAATGTGGGGGCAGCAAGACAAAACTCAGCTGTTTGTACTTTGCTAAGGTTGAGAGAACTCCTCTGCGTAGGCACCTTTTATATTGCTGCCGTTGGCATAGCCTTGCTCTTGACAATCTGCCAAAGGAATTTTAAATGTCATCAGTTTTGACATTATAAGCTGAGAAGTGGCTTCCCCTGTTTTTTAACACAGTCAGCAAAGAACAATAGACGCTCTTCTGCTTGATAGGTTCCGCCATCTGCATTGATGAAATTGACATAGCAAATTAAAACTGCAGTTTGTTGAGCGCGAACGAACTCTGGAGTTGCATCCATAATAATCAATGAATGATACTTTCCTTTCTCTCGTACTTGAGGAATACAATTTATTACTTCATTTGCACAAACAACCATAAACATTTTCTGAATATCTGCTGATACGTAATGCACCTCCCTGGTGGAAGTTTCAGACTCATTCGGAATCAAAATGATTCCGCCTGAGTCCGTCTGATTCTGAGCAATTGAATCCGTTTCATTCCGTGCGAATGCGAAATCTGTTTCCAAATCATTGCGAATTCAGTCCGTTTGAGCCCGCAAAGAATTTTATAAATTCATTCCGAACCAGTCCGTTTAATTCCGAATTCCATTCTAAATGAGCGCGACTGACTCCGCAGGAGCTTATGTATAATTTCATTCCGACTCAATCAGCATAAATCCAAACTTTTGAGAGAAGTTCATTCCGAACGAGCCCGACTGACTCCGTGGGAGTTTCTGTAAAATTACAGTCTGAATCAATCCGCATGATTCCGACATTTTCGATAAAATTAATTCCGACTGAATCCGCATGATTCTGAAATTTACACACACAAACACGCCCCCCCAGCCACCCCCCCCACACACAGTAATATAAACAGAAAAAATATCAAGAATAGATTCCTTACGAGATCTTTACGACGACTTTAAGACATCCTATGCCCATGTCGTTAAGATGTCTTTACGATGTCAAAAAGACATCTTCAGATCGTACGACGTCTTTAAGATATCGCAGACTTCTTAACGACATGGACATAGGTTTTCGTAAAATTGTAGTACAGATGTCGTACCCTGCTTAAAAGGACCATTTGAACCAGATTGAAAAAAATCAATCCGGTTCAGTTCTGTTATTTTCACGGTTACATCGAACTGAAACTCATTGATTTTATTTTTATATCTATTCGGCTCAGTTCGGAATTCCATGTAGATACTGCAATGGTGTTAGTTTGGAATACCGAACTGATTTGTCAGGTGGTCGTGATCTATTCGTCTCAGTTTGGAACTTCAAGTGACATTGTAATGGTTTCAGTTTGGAATGCCGAACTGGTTTATCAGGTAGTCGTGATGTATTCGGCTCAGTTCGGAAGTCCAAGTAGGCACTGAAATGGTTTCAGTTTCGAATGCCGAACTGGTTATCAGGCGGTCGCGATTTATTCAACTCTGTTTGGGATTCCAAGTATGCTCTAGAATGGTTTCAATTTGGAATACCGAACTGATTTTTAGACGGTTGTGATCTATTCGGCTCAATGCGATATTCCAGATAGACAATGGAATGGTTTCAATTTCATTCGTGATGTCGATTTGGAATTCCAAACCGGTTCCGATAGACTTTCGTGGTGAATTCGTTTCATTTATAAATACTGAGTAGGCGATGGACGTCATGGTCTTCGAAAATTATACTAATATAAAAGAAGTCAACTAAGTAAAAGATAAAATTCTTAGGTACGTAACTGCAAAAAAACTTATGTGAATTTTCATGTTAACATATTTTATTTAGTAAGTACAAATACAGTCCCCTTTTTTCAACAAGACAATAATTTGTTTTTCATATTGAAACATAAAGAATCACATGAAGAAACATAAACTTTTCTACTTTGCGAAAGCGCTGCAATCGCCAAAATGCCAAGAAAACTGTGAAAATCAAATTCGTAAAGAAATTTCAAAATAGTCGTAGTTATTTCATTCATCACATTAACCTCAACTTTCAAAATGTACATTTCTAAATCTAACTTAAATTAAAACCACGAAGTAGTATAAGGAGATTCAACTCTATGGGCCATTTCGGAAAATTGTACCCCCCATTTTTCCGTGCCCACATCCTATAGAAAACCAGATAAAATATCGTAGCGCCTGTTGCGGAAACCCGTTATAACATAGGTTTTGGAGGTAGTTTTGAAAAAGGTCGTCATTAGTTTACGTTCGTCAGTTGTGACAGCCGGTAGCAGAGATATAAGTATGTTTATTTAAAAGTTTTTTAGAAAGTGCAGTGTGTATGCAGTTTTAAAAATAAGTACTTTTGAATACAAGAAAGACGCATAAGATGTATTGCATGCTCTGTGAGAAGTGACGATTTTGTAAACCATTACGATGAGGATTTATAAAAGTGTAACCTATAATTTTATTTCGAAAGGGTAGCGATGTCAAGTAGTTTCTTTGCTTGCAAATCGTCGCGTGGTGGGCGGAAAAAAAGGGATAACCTTAAAAAGCGTAATTTATTTTCGCCTAAGACGGTCAGTATATGATAATATTAAATATACGTATAGTATACACTCAGCAGACGACGCGACGATAGGAGCTTTGATAGGAGCCTAAGAGGTAGCCATGGCGAAAACCGAGAAAACTAAACAGTTTCAAATATTCTCACGAGAGGCGCTACAATACTTTATCTGGTATGCTATAGGAAATGGGTACGGAAAAATGGGGGTTTCCTTATATTAGAGTTCAATCTCCTTATACTACTTCGTGATTAAAACTTTTAAAGGGCATAAAAAGGAAAATTTACTTTACCAGAATGTAGAGCTGAAAAGAAAGAAAGCGCTAAAGAAGCTGGAAAAGCTTAAGTTTTCACAAAGAAAGCAGAAGTGCAAGTAGTAAAACGCCCAGATCCAGCAATATTAAACATATTAACTTTAAAAAATTTGCCCATTTCAGTTTTTGAATGTCTTTCAACTATTTGAAATTTTAGCGATTAAAACGCTACCGCGGAAAAGAAAAATAGTTTTAAAATAAATAATAACTGTAGAACTCACCATAAGTTTGGAGTTCATGTATCCATGAACACGAAACTTGTGTTCATCCAATGTTCTTTCTGCAATGAGGCTTCAATTACAAATTTTCAACGCTTGAGACAAAAAAGAAAACCAAAAAGAAAACAAAACTAAAAAAAAATGGGGTAGACCGAGGGGTTAATTACTCCTCACGGCGTGCCTGAACGGGAGTTAAATAAAATTTTCATCAACGCCTCAGATCTTTGCAGGATCTTTGAGTAAAACATAAACAGGGATGTTTTGGACAAAAATGGAAATATTTCGTCGAAATCTGTCAAAATAAAACTGGTTAAAAGGTTTTTTTATACCTTTTTTCACTAATTTCGTAGCTAAAGCGTCTTTCAAATACTTTTTCAAAGTTACGTATCAGCGAATCTCTACATTAACTTTTTGGGTCAAAGCGCTTTATTTAAACAAAATTTTGCCTCCTATCCAGTGTCGCTAATTTATTTTTAGACAGCCACATAATTTTTTTAAGGTAAAAAAATGGTCTGGTTTCACGCAATTTTCAAAAAAATTTCACAATTTTTTTAAACGAACTAACGAAACCAGATATGCGGGAAAATTTTGTTTGAATCAACTACTTTTAGCTAAAAAAACAGGTCCATTGAGTGCACATTTATTTCTAATTCAAATTTAATTGATACAGTCGCTATACGAAAATATCGTTTTTACCTGCCTTCTTTTCGGACTCTTTTTGAACGACTGCAGCTTAATTTTCGTGAACTTTTTGATTGTTTCTACTCTTTCTCGTAAGGATTTTTCGATTTGAAAACATTGAAAATTCTTGTATTTAGTGATAATGGAAATCATCTCTCCTGATCAAAAAAAAAAAAAATAAAATAAAAAAAGGATAAACATAAATTATCAAAAACCAATGATATGCTTGCCTGTTTAAGTTCGTAAATTATTTTTATCCACAATTTGTCTGATGATAATATTTATTTGGGATTC